>JAJIBD010029105.1:0-98507 GCA_021461705.1 Cryptotis parvus
GACCAGTTTTTTTAAGTATTTTATCATACCACTGTGAGATATACATTTACAAAGATATACAATCAAAAAGTTCATATTTGGGTTTTGGTCATACAGTGTTCCAGCACCCATCCCTCCACCAGTGCCCATCTCCCACCACCAACTACCCGGTTCCCTCCCCCTCCCCCAGCCCGCCTCCATGGCAGGTTCTTTATTTCTTTCCCTTTCTCTCTCTTTCTCTTTTCCTTCCCTTCCAGACTATGGATTACAGGACATACATTAAAGGGTTGTCATGTGTATCTTTTTGCCTCTATTTAATGCTCAGTTCTAGGTTGGTATTAGTACCCTCGACAATTGTTAGCACACTGTTCCATTTTCTGTCTTACCTAGCCTCTGACTCCCACACGTTTGTGATAATTTCCACCTTTGACAAGACCTCCTGTTACAAGGTCATGTTTCACTTGACCTTGGATATTGGTATCATAATATGTACATATATATTTATGTCATGCAAATAAATGCAGTCATTCTGTATCTGTCTCTCCCTTCTGGCTAATTTCACTCAACATAATCTTCTCCATGTCCATCCATTTATAGGCAAATTTTATAACTTCATTTTTCCTAACAGCTGCATAGTATTCCATTGTGTAGATGTACCAAAGCTTCTTTTATCCAGTCATCAGCTTCTCGGACACTCTGGTTGTTTCCAGATTCTGGCTATTGTGAATAATGCTGCTATGAACATAAAAGTAGGGATGGTGTTTCCGCTGCGTATTTTTGGCTTCCCAGAGTATATTCCCAGGAGTGGTATGGCTGGGTCAAATGGGAGTTCAATTTCTAGTCTTTGGAGGAATATCCATATTGTTTTCCAGAAAGGCTGTACCAGCCGGCATTCCCACCAACAATGGATGAGTGTCCCCCTTTTCCCCACATCCACGCCAGCACTTGTTGTTCTTGCTCTTTTGAATATGTGCCAGTCTCTGTGGTGTAAAAAGTGGTATCTCATTGTTGTTTTTATTTGCATCTCTGCTTATGATTAGTGATGATGAGCATTTTTTCATATGTTTTTTTGGCCATTCGAATTTCTTCCTTGTAGAAGTTTCTGTTCATTTCTTCTCCCCATTTTTGATGGGGTTGTTTGTTTTCTTCTTGTAAAGTTCTACCAGTTCCTGATAGATCCTGGATATTAACCCCTTATCAGATGGGTGTTGGGTGAATATTCCTTCCCATTCTGTGGACTGACCTTTGTATCTTAGTCACTGTTTCTTTTGAGGTGCAGAAGCTTTTTTAGTTTCATGTAGTCCCATATGTTTATCTTTTCTTCCAGTTGCTTTGTTAGTGATGTTTCACCTTTGAAGATGCCTTTTAGCTTCAATGTCGTGGAGGGTTTTTCCTATATTTTCTTCAATGTACTTTATGAATTCAAGTCTGATATTGAGATCTTTAATCCATTTTGATCTGATTTTTGTGCATGGTGTTAGATTCACAGGTCCAAATTCATTTTTTTTATATGTCGCTGCCCAGGTTTCCCAACACCACTTGTTGAAGAGGCTTTCCTTACTCCATTTTGGACTCTTTGCACCTTTTATCAAAGATTAAATGATCATGTGTTTGAGGTTGGGTGTCAGGATACTCAATTCTATTCCATAGGTCCACAGGTCTGTTTTTATTCCAATACCACGCTGTTTTAATTACTACTGCCTTGTAGTACAGTTTGGAAGTTGGGAAAGGTGATGCCTCCCATCTTCTTTTTTCCCGAGGATTGTTTTAGCTATCCTTGGGGGGTTTATTGTTCCATACAAATTTCAGGGAGTGTTTGGTCAATTTCTTTGAAGAATGGGGACTGCATTGAATCTGTACAGAGCTCTAGGGAGTATTACCATTTTGACAATGTTGATTCTCCCCATCCGTGAGCAGGGAATATGTTTCCATTTCCTTGTGTCCTCTTTTATCTCTTGGAGCAGTGTCTTGTAGTTTTCTTTGTACAGGTCCTTTACACACTTGGTTAAGTTGATTCCTAGGTATTTGATTCTCTGTGGCACAATTGTGAATGGAATAATTTCCCTTAATATCCCTTTCTTTTCTTTCGTTATTTGTATATAGGAAAGCCACCAACTTTTGGGTGTTGATTTTGTGTCCTGCCACTCTACTATATGCGTATAGACCAGTTTTGTCCAGCTTTCCAACACTGATACTTTCCTGTTCAACATTTCCACAGTAGTGTTTGATGGCCCTTGGCCCCTAGGGTTCACTTTTACATGAACATCAGACTTGGCTGTTAATGTATTTAGTGACATCAGCATTTCACTTCTTATACAAAAAGTGACAAGGGGGAACAAAACATTGAGCTAAATCTTGCAGCTGTCAATGAATGCGCAAAGGGTAGACTGGTTAAACTCCAGTGGGTGTCAAGATGATTTAGATCTGGAAGGAGGGGGGGAGGGGCAGTTGCTCTACCTTTTCTTTTGTTTTGATCTTAATCATGTTTCAAGAACAGCGGAATTTCCTTAGCTCCGAATATGCTGGGCTGCGGGCCTTTTGGAAGGAAGTCAGGGCTGGTGGCTGATGCCCTGTGAAGGATGTCGGGGCTGGTGGCTGGTGCCCTGAGAAGGATGCGGGCGGGGCTGGGCCCTGTGAAGGATGTCGGGGCTGGTGGCTGGTGCCCTGTGAAGGATGTTGGGGCTGGTGGCTGGTGCCCTGTGAAGGATGTCAGGGCAGGTGACTGGTACCCTGTGAAGGGATGTCAGGGCCGGTGGCTGGTGCCCTGTGAAGGATGTCGGGGCTGGTGGCTGGTGCCCTGTGAAGGATGTCAGGGCTGGTGGCTGGTGCCCTGAAGGATGTGGGGCTGGTGGCTGGTGCCCCGTGAAGGATGTCGGGCTGGTGGCTGGTGCCCTGTGATGGATGTTGGGGCTGGTGGCTGGTGCCCTGTGAAGGATGTCGGGGCTGGTGGCTGGTGCCCTGTGAAGGATGTCGGGGCTGGTGGCTGGTGCCCTGTGAAGGATGTCGGGGCTGGT
Source organism: Cryptotis parvus (assembly GCA_021461705.1). NCBI lineage: Eukaryota > Metazoa > Chordata > Mammalia > Eulipotyphla > Soricidae > Cryptotis > Cryptotis parvus. The sequence continues at coordinate 2,994 of JAJIBD010029105.1, forward strand.
GGCTGGTGCCCTGTGAAGGATGTCGGGGCTGGTGGCTGGTGCCCTGTGAAGGATGTCGGGGCTGGTGGCTGGTGCCCTGTGAAGGATGTCGGGGCTGGTGCCCTGTGAAGGAAGTCTGGGCTGTGTGACGTCTGCTCAGGGCAGGGGATGCCTGTTGCTCAGCACATGAGTTCAGAGGAGTTGAATGTGACAGGGGTGGGACGGCAAAGCAGGACCCCCTGCAGGGTCAGCTGTGAGCAGAGCTCCTCTGCACATGTGGCTCAGTACGGAGGCGAGTCATTGTTACTGAGTGAAGGCAGTTCAGGAAATTCGGGTCTTCATGATGTATGGCTGCCAGACGGGTGTGCACTGGACTCTGCCAATGAACTTTTATGAATGAGGTTTCCCCGCCTTCTGGACTGAAAAAATATTCATTCGTTTTTCTTCTGGGGGCAGAAGGAGGCTGTGACTCCTGCCCCTGTCCTGTTATAATGTTATTGTTTTCCCTGTGATAATGGTATCATTTCCCCTGCCTCTTCCTCTTCCTGATTTTCTGTTGGTGGCTCCCGAGGTGTATGGGCGAAGGGGAGAACATGCAGCAGGCATCCCACTTGGGGTCTTGCAGACCCCAGCCTGTGCCTGGCCTGCGCTTGAGTCCTCTTGTGTCCTCCCTCTCTCCCTGTGTCTCGACTAGGTCTGTCCTCTTTACCCCTCAAAAGCATGAAGTCAACAATGATCTTCTTTTCCCCTTTGTCCAGTTATTTAGCTCTCCGTCCACAGTTATCCAGAGATGTTTCCTCTTTCCCACCCGATGCTTCCGGGCATCCTTTACAGCCAAATCCCCAAGATGCATACACTTGTGTTCTCTCTCTCTCTGAGCCTCAGAAACGCAGTGAGAGGGAGACCTCGGCCCACTCCAGGAGTCCCCGAATGCCAAAATTGTAATCATATTGGAAAATACAGGAATCCAGGCAGGCATGAGAACATCCGCAATAAATCATAGAGTTATGAATAAATCTTGGTTGTCAGAAGCAAACGTGTAACCGTTCCAAAGCGCCTGCCGTTAGAATGCAACAAGGCAGCTGTCAGCTGTTTTCTCGTAATTAAACAGCCAATGAGCAGCTAATTAAGACATATGTGTATACAGAAGTGGAAGTGGGTATGTTAATGAACTGTAGGAATCAATTCATTAAGTGAAAATTGTCAAAAAGACCAAACATCAGATCAGCATTTCAGCCCCTGCCTTGCTGAGATCATTCTTCAGGCAAAGGGGTTCCCCCCAGAGCAAGGCCCCAAGCATTGCCCAGCCATGCCTACCCACACGTGGTGGGCCCAACTGTGAACGACCCCCAACTGGAAATGCCACCTGCATTTCCAAGTGCCTTTATAAGTCACTGTGGGCGAGGACAGTTTTCCTCCCTGTTCAGAAACCTGGATTCAATCGCCTCCCTAGAGTGTTACGTGGAACCATTATTCTTTTTGGGGGAGTGAGATGGGGCGAGGTACCTCTCTGGCAGAGTTCACGGACCCTGGGGCCGTTTCCAGTGACCCTGGCACGGGAAGTCCTTCTACACTGACACAGAACCCAGAAGTGAGAGCAGGGGGGTCTTGATGTGCTTGTATGGTATTATGTGTGTTAGTCACTGTGCCTCAGTGTTTGTCTCTAGGCCTTTTGGGGGTGGTGCACTCAAAAACTCTGTGGCCTTGGAGTTGATTAGACACAAAGTTGAGTGAGGCATGGGATATGTGGGGGCTGGTGTCGAGCACATTCTAGGAGTGACGGATGTCCTGAAGGTGAGACCAGCAAGGTGGCTGATTTCAGCGGGATTTAGCGGCCTGTTGGCAGGACTGGATAGGGCTAAGATGAGACTCACTTTCCTGCCTACAGAGTCAGAGAGAACGATGGACCCTGCAGAGGGCAAGAAAACATGGAAGGAGTGAGACTGGGTGCATGTGTGAGCACGCGTGCGCCTGCGCTTGTGTGTCCGCCTGTGTGTGCTCTGTGTGTACCTGTCTGAGGTTGGAGGCGCCATCACACTCCCCAGGATTGGGGATCCGGCCAGGATGAGGCTCAGGTCCTACACCTGCTGTTCCTCGTGTACCCGCCAGCCGTCTGGAGAACAGACAGTCTGAGTGTCTATGGGTTGCGTCTGCTTCAAGTGCTTCACAAATGGTCAAATCAGCTTCATCCATTCAGAGAACGTGCCTGAGTGCTCACACTGGCCTGCTGGACTGTCCCACACTCAAGTGGCTACAGCTGACGGACAGAGAGGCAGGGCCAGCGCAGCAGCAAGTTGTATTTTCATTTGCTTTGATGAGTAAAGGAAAGTGAAACAACTTATGTTGTTTGTTTGTTTGTTTGTTTGTTTGTTTGGGGTCTTATTTTGAGGGATCGCGCCCATCATGCTTAGGGATTAGTCTTAGTTCTGTGCTCCGGGATCACTCCTGGCACTGCTCAAGGGACCACCGGGCCTGGTGCTGGGGATTGAACTCAGGTGGGCCGCGTGCAGAGCAAACACGTGCTGACTGAATTGTCTCTCTAGCCCAAGACAACACTCCTCTCAATCAACAGTGGTGATTTATTGCTCAGTCCAGTCATAGGTTAATAACTCTCGAAGAGTGTAATTTTTCCTGTGCTGTTGTTCACAGCAAGACACATTTGAAGGCATGACGTCCATTTAAACCTCAACTACACCATTACCCTTTTCCTCCTGGTGTTCTTTCTAGACCCAGACAATAAACAGAATAACTTAGTCCCCAGTTTGTGACATATTCAGATTTTCTTGTTATAAACATTCCACCACGTGGTCACCACTCAGGCCCCCAACACGAGCCCCTGATAACTTATGAACACAGATAGAGATGCAGCTGGAGCAGAAATCCCCCGTCTAAGTAGGACAGTGACCTTAAGGACTTGGCGAATCATAAAATCTTAAAACTACCTCTTGATAATGATTGTGTTTTGGAACTGGAGTGATACAACAGTAAGTGGGACATTTGACTTGCTCTGACCCACGTTTGATGCCCGGCAGCCCATAGGGTCCCCTGAGCCTGTCAGGAGTAATCCCTGAGCATAGAGTCAGGAGCAAGTTTGAGCATCGCCAGGTGCGGCCCCAAAACCATAATAATAATAATGATGATGATTATGCTTAACCGCTGGTTGGCAAACCTCCAGGGGTTTTGTACTCAGCTCTTGGAAACTGGTGTGAGCATTTTTCTGCATGTGGGGGCTCCCTGTCCCCTGCAGGCATCACTTTGGGGAGAGCCAAGCCTTTTGCAAGACTGCATGCATAGGGCAGAAACTTCCTCCTACAGATTCTCTGTGAGACAGAAGGCTGGTGTGTGGCCTCTGAGCCTGGGAGGAAGAGACTGTGCCATCGGCCTGGACTGCACAGTGAATAAGGAGCGAGGTGTCAGCGCACAGTGAGTTTGGGATTGGAGCCCTGGCGGCCATGTCCCTGCATTGGCATTTACTAGCTATAGGACAACTTGAACAAGTCACCTGCTACCCGGTGTCTTTTGGTTTATCTGCAAAGATCAGAAAAACTGGATGGCTCATTGTGTACTGACAACACGGGATTGAAGACGCCTCCTCTTATCTGTGAAAGATGGCTCTTTCTTCTCGTTTGAAGTAGTTTGTATGTCTGGACAACATGCCCCAAAGTTTTGGTTCAGTCGATCTTGATCACTTGATCACTTGAATCCCATTATTCATCGATCTGCTCGAGCGGGCGCCAGTAACATTTCCATTGGACTCATCACGTGCCAATGTAGCCCGATGGCATCTGGTTGATTCAGGAATACGAAGAGCCTCAAACCGTTCCTTCAGGGTCTTGACAAGGAAGTCTGACCATCTTGTAGGTGGGCGGCCACGTGATCTTTTGACATCCCGTGGGATCCAGTAGGTAACGACTCTAGTCCAGCGGTCATCTCCAAATCAGACTACAAGTCAGCCCATCTGATTTTTGATGGCTTGGCAAACGAGACAGTGTCCCTGACTCTGGAATAATGACGGAGGTCGGAGCTCCGGATTCCTTCTCTCACTTGAGTGAGGTGTGATATTCCAAGCATAGCTCTTTCGATTCCTCTCTGGGGAGACCCGAATAGCATTCTCATCCAGCTTTCATAGGGCCCAGGTCTCTGAGGCGTATGTTAATTCAGGGAGAATGGTGGAGTCGAAGAGATGTGCCTGGAGCCAGAGGTTCTTTGTCTTTTTAGCTATTTCTTCGATGCCTTTGAAGGCATTCCATGCCGCTCTCTCTTCCTCTTGCGCAGCTCAGGTTTTAGGTCGTTCATCATGTTGACTTCTCGACCTGGGTACACATAACTGCTGCATTCAGAGATGTTTGTTCCATTGAGAGTGAATGGGGCCTCAGTCGATCTAGGGAGTTTTTTTTTAAGCTTCATGGGTGATTCTGAAGCTCCCTCTGCTTTAGAGCTTGGGAACCTGATGGTTCTTCACTCCCAGCGGGGGAAGGTGCTAGCTGTTACTCTGGTTTGCTCTTGGCAGTCCGTGCGTGTGCATATGTCACCACTAGGTGGCGGTGCTGTGCTACGGCCATGTCGCACTGCTGTCCACCATCAGGCAGCCGCCATGTTTATAAAGGCACATACACCTTCAACTGTTTTCTGACCACCAGAAAAGGCAGATATTTAAGGAAGTCGTCGATAAGCTCTTCTCTGAGAAATGATAGTCCAAACTTAGGGGTTTAATGTTTCCCAGCTAAAACCAACTTAAGGCATCAGCACTTTCTTCTGTGTCTGTACCACCCCAGTGCTCTGTTCACTGTAAAACTACGTGTCTGGGCTCCCTCAGCCCATCACAGGCTTTCAGGATATTGTCCAAGTCTTTTGGGATATTACTCAGGACCCTGCTTGTGCCGTGAGTCAAGAAGGTCCTCGCCAGCCCGGCCAACTCCACCTGCCTCCTCTTCCTTCCTCTCCTCCAGTCCTTCTCCTTCCCGCCCAACACCTACAGAAAGGGGGGATAGTTGTTGCTCATTATTATTTTGGTAAAAGAAGCACAAGACCTGTGACTTCTAAAACGGAGTTCAGTGTTGGTCTGAGCTGCGGACACCCACTTGACCCTCCCATCTGCTATTTGATAACCTTCCTGTGGCTCTGACAGTTGACTTGGGCCAAAGGAAGCAGCTCTTCTCTGGTCCCAGCTGTGCCGCTACCATCACGGTTAGCAGTGCTCATGCCACTGAGTCCAGGCGAAATGAATGGACCAGTAAAAAGGATGCTTTGACTCTGCTTACCTGCTTTCCCTAGTGCCTTCAAGTTAGGGGCATCTCAAAGGAAGTCAAGTCCTTGCCCAAGATGCTAGTGTGGGCACGAGGCATTGGCTGTGCCTCAGCACCATTGCTCAGCGCACATGGCAACAACTCCTCATCTGCTAAGTGGTTGAAACATAAGCATTTGTCCATCTTCAGTAACTGGGCTAGAAAAGGTGCATTTGTTTTGTGCGGTCGCTAAGTGAGCCCAAGTAATTTAGAGATGTGTAAAATGACTAGACAGCAACGGAGATCTCTGGCCAGAAATGAGGGGAATTCCAGAAACCATCAGACATGATATTTTCTCCACATGTTGAAACTCCTGGGCAGTGGCAGTGTGGTTCCCAAGGGCAGGGGAGGCTCCCGTTTCATTATTCGCCCTTGTTTCTTCCGGTGGCCTCATGATATCCTGTCAGGGACTGCCAAGGGAAAGCCTTTTGACACACAGGGGGAGAGCAAAGTTTGAGTTCTGGGATTAGGACTTCGCCAGTTCACAACCTGGCTTTAGCCCACAACCGATGTGGGGTTCAGGCTGCACCTGCCCATGTTCCCGTGTCTCCCTCCGGAGCTCATGACACACCGGGCAGCTGCCTGAGAACATCCCGCCACGCCTCTGCCATAGCACAGGAACCAGCACCGTCAGTGTGAAGGAGGCCTACCGGACAATGGTGTACCCCCAGGCAACGAAGGAAGACGCAGGAGTACCAGGGACTGTCAGCAAGAAAGACCCAGCTGCTGAGTCAGAGAGAGAGAGAGAGAGAGAGAGAGAGAGAGAGAGAGAGAGAGAGAGAGAGAGAGAGAGAGAGAGAGAGAGTTTGTATGTTTTATAAGGGGCAGAATCTTTAGGGAGTTCCCTGGGATGGAATGGTCCATTCCAGGCTTAAGCTGGACTACTCCAGAGCCAAACAAAACATGTATCACTCGCCCCTTTACAGGTTTCTTTAGCTCAGGAACAGCAGCGTTTGGGAGAAGTTCATCTTTCTCTCCCTCTCCCACTGGAGTTAAGGCCACTAGTCTCTAAGTCCTAGGCTCGCTCTTTGAATGAAGTCAACCTGGGCTCCATCCTCAGTACCCTTTAGGGTCCCCTGAGCCCCTCCAGGAGTGATCCCTGAATGCAGAGCCAGGAGTAAGCGCTGAGCACTGCTGAGTGTGGGCCATAAACCAAATAGATAAATACATAAATAAATGAAGTGTATTAGTCTGATTCATTGCTGTAGACTCTGGGTGAGAGGCTGCCCCAAGTGGCTGGGACCTTGTTCTGACAGGGGTCAGGAACGGGGACAGAGGCCCTGAGTGTGGGTCTCCCTGGGTTTGTCTGAAAGGCACCCACCCTGGCTGCTGGCTTCCGCTCAGAACCGCATGGCCTGGAAAGCACAATCTCTACCAGTCAGTGAGGACTCTGACGGAAAGCATCAAAAATACAGACGAGGGACCAGTGAGTGTTCAGAGAGTGCGGCGGGCACACACAAGGCTGCAGGCTCAGTCCCCGGCACCTCGTCCTCCAGACCCACCACACACCGCAGCAGCCCCAGGAGCCTCTCTGCACCTCAGGGCGCTCACCTCAGGTCCCACGCCGCTGACTGAGTCACTTGGGCTGCGTGACATCTCAGGTCACACTGAGGGACTCCCTGGTCACGTGACTGGATGTGAGAACTGAGAAGTCAATTCCTCGTCCAAGCATTGTCGCAAAGTGTGTCCGATTCTGAGTTTTAAATTTCGAGGCGGCGGGGGATTATGGAGAGGAGAAAAGAGGAGGGCCCAGAGAGAATCCAAAGAAGGAATCCCGAATGTGAGAGAGGTTAGGGACACAGTTTGGCTCTGCTGTGGAGTCACTGGGAGGCAGCTGGAAGACAACAGGGAATTCTCACTCCCGGGTGCCTGCAGTGAGGGCTGTGGGGGCAGGGTTGGTGTTTCCAGAAGAAAAGGCTGTCTTGCCCCAGCCATCAAGGTGTGGGCCTTTCATAGCAAACTCTCGCTCCAGGCCCATATACCACAGCCTCCTCCATCAGGCACTTACACTCAGGGCCTCCGTCCTCTGACTCCTACTAACCCAAGGTCCCAAACCACTATGGAGAAACCCTCAGCTTCAGAACCTGTGGCAATGATCGAGACTAACCCTGGTTCCCCATCTGTTGTCGCTGACTCAGTTTGCTCAACTGAACACTGTGACTCAGGTACTCACTAAGGGTCATCTACTGCCCTCACCATGAGTGATGCCATGAATTCTCTCCATTTAGCGCCAAACAAAGCATTACTTGTCAATGGTAGTACTTGTCAATGCTAGATATCATGGGTAAAGAAAAGAGCAAGATGGTGTCATCAGTGAGAACCAACCTGAGACTCGGCAGGCTTAGAGCAAAAGAGACCATGAAAGGCCTGGCCCCAGTGCCACCCCTGCGTCTGGTTACTGGGCAGCTTGCAGAGGGAGGGCTGGGTTGTGCTCAGATATCTCCTGACAGTTTCCAAAAGGCAAGAATGGGCAGCTGAGGTCAGGTGCACTGTATCCATGGACTGAATCCACCTCACCATCAGGAAACAAAGCAGGTGTGTGTACCAGAGAGTACACACCTGTCCACCTGCAGGTGTGTGTGCCAGAGAGTACACACCTGTCCACCTGCAGGTGTGTGTACCAGAGAGTACACGCCTGTCCACCTGCAGGTGTGTGTACCAGAGAGTACACACCTGTCCGCCTGCAGGTGTGTGTACCAGAGAGTACACGCCTGTCCGCCTGTAGGTGTGTGTACCAGAGAGTACACACCTGTCCACCTGCAGGTGTGTGTACCAGAGAGTACACACCTGTCCACCTGCAGGTGTGTGTGCCAGAGAGTACACACCTGTCCACCTGCAGGTGTGTGTGCCAGAGAGTACACACCTGTCCACCTGCAGGTGTGTGTACCAGAGAGTACACACCTGTCCGCCTGCAGGTGTGTGTACCAGAGAGTACACGCCTGTCCACCTGCAGGTGTGTGTACCAGAGAGTACACACCTGTCCGCCCGCAGGTGTGTGTGCCAGAGAGTACACACCTGTTCACCTGCAGGTGTGTGTGTGTGCCAGAGAGTACACACCTGTTCACCTGCAGGTGTTGTGTGCCAGAGAGTACACGCCTGTCCACCTGCAGGTGTGTGTGCCAGAGAGTACACACCTGTCCACCCACAGGTGGCAGAATCATTGGAAACCACCAGGGAAAAGAAATCCAAGATCTCCTGTCACTACACCACCCTGTGCCCAAGTTCTTGTCATCTGGGGAATCACTTTTCCATGTTCTTTCAATGTTGACATATTTTGCCCAAGTTAGAATAATTGCTCGTTTTAGTTCCTTTGCTGCTTTCTTAAAGGACAGTCATTGTACCTTTACCACTTTTCCATATCAATAACTGTATTTCTAAATTAGCACTTTCAGAACCACTGAGTATTCTGTTAGATGAATAGCCAAGAGGATATCTAGTTCACTAGTTCTGGAGTTCTAAGTACTTGCTAAAACTCTTATGCCAGGAGGACCTATGGGTTGCAACCTACCACAAGTGAGTAGGGGGCAGAGGGTTAGACAAGATAGAGAAGGGATCAGTCTGCCAATAAGATTTGGAAATGGTAATGCTAAACTAGAACTGAGTATTGGAAGTAGATAAAGGGATATGCAGGATAACCCCTCAGTGTATGTATTGCAAGACACAATGCACGAAAGGGAGAAAAGAGAGAAAAGTGCCTGCCATAGAGGCAGGCTGGGGGCAGGAGGAGGGAATCTGGGGACAGTGGTGTTGGGAAGGGTGCACTGGTGGAGGGCGGGTGCTGGAACACTCTATGACGGAAACCCAGTCATGAACAGCTTTGTAATTGTCTATCTCATGGTGATATAATACAATAATTTTAAAAAAATTAAAAAATAAAATAAAATAAAACTGTTTATGCTATAGAAGTGTTTGCGATGAACAGGCTTGCAGATGAAGTTTTGTACCCTATGAATGCTCCTTTAAGTAATGTTCCCATGGGCTGAGCCATAGTATGTGGGTAGGGTGTTTGCCTTGCACAAAGCCGACAAGGGTTTGAACCCCAGCATCCCATATGGTCTAGGAGTAATTCCTAAGTGCAGAGCCAAGAGAAACCCTGAGCATCGCTGGGTGTGACCCCAAAATAAATAAGCTAATTGATTAATTAATTAATTTAAAAACATTATGTTCCCTGCTATTGGAAGGAAGTTGATAGTTGAGTTTCTAATTACCAGTGGTGTATTAGTGCTAGAGCATCATATATGTCTAAAATGTAACTGTCATAGTTTAGACATGACAGTTTTTTTAAAATTTAAACATTTTTTAATTTAAAGAAAATTTTTTTGTAAATAAAATACATTTCCAGTAAGAGAAATCACTCAACATAAAGATTAAATACTTAAAAATTCTCATTTTTTTTCTAAACACACAAAAGCATTTTCCCAGCAATTATCTTATTATTTATTCAGTATTTGATTGTTCATTTGTTACAGAAATATATTTTCCACTGTATTGATATACTTTTTAAAAATGTGACCTCTAATAATGTATAATATTTTATTTAAATAAATATTCTCTATGTATTAAAACAATGTATTCCTTGAAGGATTATTGCTAGTCCTGTGATAAGCATGTTTTTGAGGATTATGATACAACTGACAGGATGGCTCCCAGAAGGAATCTTTGTGTGGGAGGACCCTGGTCACTCTGCCCAGCATTCTACAGTCCTTCATGAATTTTGCCTCACCACATTGTTCTCTTCATTGGAGTGATTTGTTTTGCCATTAAAGACTGGAAGACACAAAATACTATTTTGTACTTCACGTCATAGAAATGCCTGTTATCTTCTTTCTCTTCTGAGTGTATCACTAGCTTGCAGAACCACTGAGACATAGACAGGCCACCAATAAGGTGATAACCCCAGATATTACACTGCCAATAAATAATATTATGAGTTAATGGGCTAGTAAGAATACAACCCCCAAGAATACAAGAATTCTTGAATACAAGTTAGCAGAAATAGATAAGTGGATGCATGAAATAATGAACAGAAATCACAGCGATCAATAGATCGCAGACACCTTTCTATACCATCTTGTTCCCAAAACAGTACTCAGCAAATAAGTAGAACCAATAGACATCAGATTGGACTTGTAAAATCTAAGAGCCATTGGCCAGAGCAATAATATAGCAGGTAGGAGACTTGCCTTGCATGCAGCTGACCTGGGCTTGATCCTCGGCATCCCATATAGTCCCCCACCAGGAGTGATTCCTGAGTGCAGAGCCAGGAGTTAAGCTCTGGGCATGCAGGGTGTGACCCCAAAACAAAAACAAGCCAAAAAAAGAAATCTAAGGGCATGATACAGAATACATGTTGCCAACTACCAAGGGGCTTCCAATCTGATTATCTGTCAAGACAATCCATCTTTGTGTCGTTGAATGTCTTGGGACCACACATTTGAAATTGGAGCTCACAGAAGGCCTGAGGGAAGAGTGCTGGGTTCTAGTGAGGAGCTGAAGATTACCAGCAGAGGGGCTGCTGCCTCTGCCTTGCCTCTGGATGTTCCAGAGAAGGGCTTTGTGTCCATGCCACTAGAAAGATTTCAGGGTTAAGGGCTAAAGCCAAGCTACTTTGTGCTATTCCTTCACGCGTGGCTTTTGATCATCAGAGACCATACCAGGGCCTGATCCGGTGCCCCGGCTGTGGGCAAACTTCTCTGGGAGTTCAAGAAGGTTTTGCCTGTGTAAGGGACAGAGGATTGGACTCGGGGATCCATTTGACTCAAGGAAAAAGAAGTGACTTTAATTTCATTAATGGTCTCCTGGATGATTGTGCCACCAGCTTAATTCCTCATTAAATATTAATGCTGCTCAGTGCCTGGTAGACTGCCTTTAGGAGCCTCCCGCTCACTTGGACACTAACCTGTTTACTGTTTTCTAACCGCACTGCAGGGCTTTTTCAGGAGAAGTCAGCAAAGCAATGCCACCTACTCCTGTCCTCGTCAGAAGAACTGTTTGATTGATCGAACCAGCCGGAACCGTTGTCAGCACTGTCGGTTACAGAAATGCCTTGCCGTGGGGATGTCTCGAGATGGTGAGCATGCAAGCTGGGCTCAGAGGGTTGTGTGAGGTGCCTCCCTCCCCCTCTGTCCCGTCTGCCCGTGCAGCCCCTGTTTCCTCTGGTGGTTGCCTGGACCTCCACATCTCTTGTCTCCTCCCAGCAAGTCAGCTGCCAGGCTGGCAGGGTAGATTGGAGCTGGGTCAGCTCTAGTTTTTAACTCCTGGACATGGCCGTGGACAAACTGATGAACCATTTGTCAGGGGCGTTAGGAGACAAACCGATTCCTGGAACTCTGGCCCGTGAAACTAGGGCTATACTGAGAAGCTAATGGGCAGTTACGATGAATTCACTTATTTTTAATGCTAATTAGGTATTTTGAACCACATGCCAAAGTCAAATATTTATATGTGCAGAATGTGAAAATAGTGCAGCCTGGCTCAATATTCTTTTCATTAAAAGAAACTTATTTTAAAAGATAGAGGCCATCTACCATTCAGTGGCAAACTCTACAGACCTTCCTGGAAAACTATCTTAAGGGCCCTGAATAATCAACACCAGGTTTTAAGCAGTCTATTCTTATACATGGAAACTGGGCAGAAAGTACAGTGGGTACCTTTTTCTAAGGACTTTTCTGAGTGTCCAGCCTGGCTCTATTAAGAGAAACTTTGAAGAGAGAATTTCTTCAGCTGGAGCTTCAGCCTGTGGAAAAGTACTCTAGAATGCTAGGCAGGCATTCTGCAAGCCTGAATTCTCCACAAATTACATGTTCTTGGGGCCCGCAGACCTGTAAAAGCCTCAGTTACAGCAGTGAGTACAGGGTGACCTCTTAGACTCTGTAAAAGCAAAAGTCTTTTTTTTCTTTCTGTTTGAGAACTTTTGCTTTTGTGAGTGGAGGATTGGATCACACCCGCTAGTGCTCAGAAATCACTCCTGGTGGGACTCAGGGACCATGTGTGGTGCCACATACAAGGCAAGTGGCTTAATCCTTATGTTCTCTCTCCAAAGACAACATTTTAGTATCAGAAGATGCAGACCACAGAGCTAAACAAGATCCTCCCAAAATACCTTGATATGCTTCTTTATACATTTCCTTTGTTGTGGGCTGTTTCCATGAAGCCAACAAGGTTATATTTATTTCTTATGGGTTTGAAAGTTAAAATCACCCTTTGTATATTCACTTCTATAAGAGCCAATACTTAAGGGCCACACTGGGAAGTGCTGGGGCGACTCCTAGCTCCATGCTCAGGGCTGGCTCCCTGCAGTGCTCAGAGGACCATGATCAGACTTGGGCCTCTTGCATGCAAAACCTGGACTCAGTCCATGGAACTTCTGGCCCCATGAGCTGATAGTTCCGTTTAACTTACAGGATGTATGATTATTCTTAACACCAGGGTCAATGTTTAAAACACAGTTCAGGAACTGGAGAGATACTATCGCGGGTAAGGTGGTTGTGTTGCATCTCCCCTGAGCTCACCAGGAGTGATCACTACTTGCAGAGCCAGGACTGAGTCCTGAATACCATCAGGTGTGGCTTGCAAATAAACAGAAAAACCACCACAATTCAGATTCAGAGTTGGACAAATATCATTTCCAGATCCCAGAGCACCGTTTTCCAACTGGGCACCATATGGCACCCAGGGAACTCCAGCATATTCCAAGAGGTGAAAAAGCATATAAGTAAAGGTTCACGGAATGAGACTAGGGGGGCAGCTGGTAGGACAGGGAGGCCACAGGACGGAAACGAGTTTAGAAGGGGACATGATTGGGGAAAGATTGAGAAACACTGACCAAGGGATTCTTTTACAAAAAGGAAAGTAATGAAAACCCTGCCTTGGGCTTGCATTCTGAAGATGGTGTGAGTCGCAGCCTACCTGATCATTAGCAAGGAGTGAATTTTAGGTCTGATAGGCTCAAATTTCAGAACTTGTGACTGCCCTGATCACCAAACCAGACCACCCATGTTTGTTCCCAGCTTCTTGGAAATGAGAAGCCGACTCATATCCAGCTACTGTTCTCCGGGCAGGAGAGGGCACTCAAGTCCCTTCCTTGGTGGAGGCCTGCCTGGGCCCCAGACTCTCCTCTCTACTGTCCCTGTCCTGGCCACAGACAGTGCAGATGCGGGTCTGTGGGTCAGTCCATCCTCCGTGCATGGTGCAACCCGCATCACTAGGAACCTGAGTGCTCCTGCACGGCTTCATCTGCCAGTCTAACCTAAATGGGTCAGTGGAGGACTCAGATGCACAATTCTAAAGTTCTTTCCTGCAGCTATCTGGGTATTTCTGCAGGTGACCGCTGGGTTTCCTGAAGAACTGGAAAGTGATGTGTCTTGGCTACATTTTCTATCAGGAGACACACTCAGGGAGGAGCTGCAGGCTCAGATTTGTCTACATGAGCTGCCATGCTCTTTGCATCATACCTCTTTCCACCAGAGGGTAGGGCCAGAGTGGTAGCGCAGCAGATTGGGTGTTTGCCTTACACACAGCCAACCCAGGGCCCATCCTTGGCACTGTGTGTTGTCCCCTGAGCCCCATCAGGAGTACAGACCACAGAACCTCATTATCCCAAACACTAAACAAACAAAACCACTAAGGCTAAATGAGTGTGGAAAGGAGGGATTTAAAGTTGGTGTGATGTCAAAGGCTCACAGGATCTTAGATCAAGCAGCCAGACGCTACCTGGGTTCCCAATTCACTTGACGTACCTCTTCCTTTGCTGAGAAGAGTTACTCAGCACATCCTGGAAATCCACCTTCCTGAGGCAAGCAGACAGAAAGTGCCCCATTACTCCAGGGGCCACTCCCAACCCCTGGATCCTTCCCTCACTCCCTAGAGGTGGTGGCTCCTACTTTGGGAAACAGAGAGGTAGATGCAGATGTAATTCAAGGCTTGCAAAGGTCTCCTGCATATGTTAGCCTTAGGCTTCAGAGTGGTCTCAAGGTCGAGACACGGTGGGCAGGAGACCCACAGGTACCCAGGAACATCGGGAATCTACCATTTCTGAGACATGAGTCCCTCTGAGAGACGAGCTTGCTTTGGGGTAGAATGGAACAAACCTGGGGGACTATTCACCTGTAGATTGTAAAGGTGTATATGGTGTGGGTGCTCTCTGGGACTGTGTAGAGGATTGTGTTTGGTATTTGTGTATTTCCTGTGTAGGGTATAGAAAGTATGTTATGTGGACAGTGTGCATATGTGTAAGGGGTGTGAGATGTCCTTAGGTGTGCAGTTTGTGTGTTCCATGGGGATGTGAGACTTGTGAGGTGCTTTCTGTGGGGATTTGAGACTGTGTAGGATGTTCCATGGGGGGTGAGAAAGTGTGAGGTGTTATGTGGGGGTAAGAATGTGTGAGGTATTCTGTGGGGTATGAGAATATGTGAGGTATTCTATGGGGTGAGAATGTGTGGAGCGTGAGAGTGTGTGGGTTGTTCTGTGACAGTGAGAATGTATGGGGTGTTCTATGACAGTGAGAAAGTATGGAGTATCCTGAGGGGGTGTGAGAATGTGTGGAGTGTTCTATTGGGGTGAGGGGTGTGAGAGTGTGTGGGTTGTTCTGTGAAGGTGGAATTGTGTTCTATGAGGTAGAAATGAGTCCCAGGGGTGAAGTGGGTTGGGGCGAGGTGTGTGGGTTGTTCTGTGAAGGTGAGAATGTGTGGGGTGTTCTATGACAGTGAGAAAGTGTAGAGTGTCCTGAGGGGGTGTGAGAATGTGTGGGTGTTCTATACTGAGAAATTAGTGCCTGAGGGTGTGAGAATGTGTGGTGTTCTTGACAGTGAGAAAGTGTGGAGGTCCTGAGGGGGTGTGATGAGGGGTGTGTGGGGTATTCTATTGGGGTGAGGGTGTGAGAGTGTGTGGGTTGTTCTGTGAAGGTGAGAATGTGTCGGGTGTTCTATGAGGGTGAGAAAGTGTGAGTGTCCTGTAGGGGTGTGAGAATGTGTGGGGTGTTCTGTAGGAGTAAGAATGTGTGGTGTTGTCTGTGGGGCTGTGAGACTTGGGAGGCATGTTCTGTGTGAGAGTATGTAGTCTGGAGAGAGAGAGAGAGAGAGAGAGAGAGAGAGAGAGGCTCTGGGTAGGAATGTGTGTGAGAGCTGGAGGGATGTGTTGGGAGGGAATGTTCTGTGAGGTGCGTGTGAGTGTGGGCGTGTGTTCTGTGTGAGAGTGGGGTACGGGTTGGAGTATGTGAGAGCGGCAGGGAGCGGTCTATGTGTCCCATGTGAGTATAGGTGTGATCTCTGTGTTCTGTGTGAATGTGTGGGTTGAGTTGTGAGAGTGTGGGGTTTTGGCAAGACTGAGGCGCCGAGGTGCCTGGTATAGGCTCCAGAGGAAAGGCGTACCCACGTGTGCTCTGGCCTCTCTCCTCAGCTGTGAAGTTCGGCCGGATGTCCAAGAAGCAGAGAGACAGCTTGTACGCAGAGGTGCAGAAGCACCGGCTGCAGCAGCAGCAGCGAGACCACCCGCAGCAGCCCGGGGAGGCCGAGCCTCTGACGCCCACCTACAGCATCTCGGCCAATGGGCTGACGGAGCTGCATGACGAGCTGAGCACCTACATTGACGGGCACACCCCAGAGGGTAGCAAGGCCGACTCTGCCGTCAGCAGCTTCTACCTGGACATACAGCCCTCCCCGGATCAGTCGGGTCTGGACATCAACGGGATCAAACCGGAACCCATCTGCGACTACACACCCGCATCAGGCTTCTTCCCTACTGCTCCTTCACCAACGGAGAGACCTCCCCAACGGTGTCCATGGCAGAGCTAGGTAACGCTTCCAGGAATGCCTCTTGTGTGAAGAGGAATAGCATAGATTTGCCCTAGAGCCCTCTGTGGGAAGGGGCTGGCAGGACGGTCACTGCCGTGTGGGCCCCTCACATTCCTCTTGCCTGCTGCCTTTATGATGTCCACTGCTTCTCACCCAGGTAGCAGCCGCTCGGTACCCCACATGGGTGTCACTATGTTTCATGTGTATAGTTTGTGTGTTCTGTGGAGGTGAGAATGTGGGGGTGCTCTGTGGGAGTGTGAGGCATGTTGGGCCTTGCAGTGGCCTGGAAGTCATGCAGGACAGTGTGACCTCAGGGAACTGCCACTTCATTTGCTCCATGGTATTTCTGTCTGTGTTTATGCACAAGAATGAAAACCCATACATGAATGTCTTGTAGTTTCCCATGCAGAATAATAAAAATAATGCTTAAGCCCTTGGAATGATAGTACAGCAGGTAGAGCATATGCCTTGCACACAGCCCACCCAGCCTCAATCCCGGCACTCCCTATGGTCCCCTGAGCCTGCTAGGGGTGATTGCTGAGTGCAGAGCCAGGAGTAACCCCTGAACACCTCTGGATAGCTACCCCCCCCATTTTTTTTAATTGTTTAACTCTGGAGTCAAGAAATAATACAGCAGGTAAGGCTCTTGTGGTGCATGTGACTGACCCAGATTAGATTCCCAGAACAACCAGGATGGTTCCCCAGCACCACCAGGAGTGATCCCTAAGAGCAGAGCCAGGAGTAAGCCGTTAGCACTACTGGGTGTAGCTCAAAAACAAAGAAAGAAAAGTTTAGTCCCTTACTAAAATTTATACCTGGGTGATCACCTAGAAGTTCAGATTTCTAGCTTCTTGGAGTGTGGATGAGAGGCTGGACTTTTGAAGGACCATAATTTCCAGATATCCTGAAGCAAATACCTCTAGGTCAGCCCTCTCGGCTTCTGCCTGTTAAATCAGCTGCCCAACCTCTGAAGGCCTCTGAGATCTTACAGGAAATCTAATGGATATATACCTCTTGAAAGGAAACCGACTTCTTTACCTACCGCAACGCTTCAGTGATGGGAATTGTTGACAAGATGTCATGAAGATTCCCCATGCCAGAAAGTCTGATTTCCTGAGTGCTCTACTATTGTTGTTTTTAGAGCAACATGACCTAGAAATGTTGATAGCAATCGAAAATGGGGAATCTTTCCATTTGCAGGATGTTGTGTTAATACCTTCTATTATATTTAATTGATTTTTAAGTGCAGCACTATTATTAGGGAAACTTTGATAAGAACCTTTGCCATTTTTGCCTTTGATCTGGTCCTCCCAAAGATTCCTCGCACAGGTTATAATCTCTTGGGATATTTCAATTAGTGGCTACAGAGATGACTCGCTTAATGTGAAGAGAGGCGAAGACTTCAGAGGAAAAGAATCTACACAGAAAAGTCTCAGTTCACAGAAATAATGGTTGTGGTCTTTAGATACACCCCCCTCCCCAGTCCCCAGCACATGGCTTCTAGTGAAATTTATATTTCCGGTAAAATATTTCTCCAAATAGAACAGACTAAATGCACCTTACTTTTTTTTTAACACAAGCACCTCTTTATGGATCTAAATTTAAATCCTCAAGAGCAGGGGCATTTTAAGTTTAGTCTTTAACCCCTGAGCAGCATTAAAGGTATGCTGCCGCTCTTTTGATTAACACAAAAACCTCTGAACTAGAAGCCAAGCTGAGCAGAGGTGGGTTTGATATTTTTTTTTCTTGAACTAGAACAAAACCATTCCATTTTTGTCCCAAGTCTTGCTTGGTAGAGCCTTAAGCAGGACAGTCATGAAAGTGAAATTTCCAGAAACGAATAAGGACTTGATTGAAAACTGACATGGTCTCATGGAAAATGACCTGGCTCAATTTAGGCTTGTCTCTTCCACCTCATAAATACTGGTGGATCTGTCCCAGTTGTTTGCCCAGTATTCTAAACCCTGCAGTGAATCCACAGAGCTTAGCCAAAGCTCTACCCTTAAACATGGCGTTTTGCTCCACGTGCAGCAAGGCCTGAGTGGGCTAGAAAGGCCACACTGATCCTTCCTTTCTTCCCTACAGATGAATTTCCCTTCCTTCTTCTCACTAAATTTGCCCTGTATCTGGGGGGCTTATTTTATCGTACTTTCCCCATGTTCTCCAAAGTTAGGAATTTTCACTTGCATGGTAGTGTTTTTTACAGGATGAATAAAATTTAGGACTACTCCCCAAACTAAACAAGAACTAATCTAAAAAGTGATTTAACTCGTATCTCTATTACATTTATATGCACAGAATGATTCAGAAACATAAGCAAAGCCGCTGTTCATGCGTGCAGGTTCTCTGGAGTGCCCAGAGAGCTCTCCTGGGGGATTGAAGTCCTGCTCTCTCTCTCTCTCTCTCTCTCTCTCTCTCTCTCTCTCTCTCTCTCTCTCTCTCTCTCTCTCTCTCTCTCTCTCACAGACTCCTAGCACCATTTTAGGCTAGACTTCATCCTCAGACTGAAAACAAATCAAGCCAGTTAGTTGTACAGCTGGAAAATAAATTGCACATTAAAATAGCCTAAGCCCAATTCTCTTTCAAGAATATCAACAATCCATTACTTTTCATAGAAATACGTTCCTACATTCCTTGCAAGGAAATGTGGCCTTTGATATTTTTATTACCTGCATTATCCAGTTCAGACAAGGAGTCTGTGTTCATTAGAGAGAGAGAGAGAGAGAGAGAGAGAGAGAGAGAGAGAGAAAGGAAACTCTAACTGCACATGTTTTATTGTGCTGGGCAGATGACTGGCAGGTTGAACAGAGCACAAAAAGTCAGTTTATATGGATTGTGATTCTTGTTTGCCATGGTCCATACTGACCGTATAAGCCATGTGACCTCTGCAGCAAACGGTCTCTCTACCTATGAAATAAGAAGGCTAAGTACAGTCTGAGTATTGGCTCTGGGACCGTTCTCTGTGTGTCCAAAGCAATCTGTGACACCTTAGAAAAGTCTGTTAACTCACTGTGGCACAGTCCTCTCCATCTGTGAAATGGAGATAATACTAATACTTTCCTTCCTCCAATTACTATGAAGAATAAGATAGATACTATGAAGATTAAGAGAGAGAGAGAGAGAGAGAGAGAGAGAGAGAAATCATATAATCATGAGTCTGGCATGGTGGCTCCCTAACTGATTTAATCTTCTGGTACTATCCCCTACTGAGGAAAAAAACCCACTTAGAAATTCACCTTCTTTAAGGGAACAGACAGGAAGTGCCCCTGGTTACACCTAAGGCCACTGCAGCTCCCTCCAGATCATTCCAACCACACAGAAAGCACCTAGGAAATAATGTATAAACAGTATATTGTTACTAATTATTATCATATTTAATCATTACTGTTATACAGAGGAGAGTTTGGATCAGATGATACATAAAGTTTCACCCCACTGAAAAACTATGTGGTTAGCTAACATAGAACTTCGAACTTTCTATCTGTAGTTAGGAGGCCTTGGTTGTGTCGCTGGAGTTATCAGACTTTGGTAAAGTGGTAAACTAATTAGCCCATATCACAAAGTCCTGAGAACAGGCCAACAGGCGGTTCTACCTGGGGCCAAGGTATTGCTCTATTCCAGAGCATTTTTTTTCTGAGCTCTCACTCTAACTTCTTAACTTCTCTTCAGCCAGATCACATTGTCATTTACTTAAATGGATATTTAAAAAATAGCAGTGTCTTGGGTCTTATGCACATCCCTTGGTTGGACCCAAGCAATGGTCAGCAGTGGCCAACATGTAGCCACTCCCTCTACTGTTCATTGGTGCCTTGGCTGCCCGCTCTGGGCTTGCACTCCCTTCATACCTGGTAGGATGCATTGTGGGGACCTTGGCAAGAGAGACATGACACAGGTCCTTGCCACAGGAACTGAAGACAAGCATGATCGGAAGAGAAATGCTCTGAGCCTGTTCCTGCCTCCCCAGAGGGCCCCTATGCCCGTGAACATTTGTCATCACTTTCCTTACCTGTGATTTCCTGTGCACACAACTTCTAGTCTCTGAGGGTACCATTATTTCTCTTTCATCGCCTCTCCATCATTGATCCTATAAAGACAGGATTTACTGGCTCCTTCCTGATTTCTCTGTTTCTTTGTTTTTCTTTTGCTTCTGATGCTCCCTTCTTCTGTTCCCATGTGTGTTGCCAAATAATCTCACTCCAGTGTATTGTATTGAATGCCTCTAAGGAGAGCCAGTCTCAAGCTTCCTGTAGGTGTACCGACTTTTTTCACTCAGTCAAGCCTGATTCTTTCGACAGAGCAGTAACAAACCTCCAGATAAATTGTCTCATGGTGACAATTTAAGTCCAGTACAATTGTTTTCTTTAGAACTTAGGGGCCACACCCAGTGATGCTCAGGGGGTTATTCCTGGCTTGATGCTCAGGAATTACTCATGGTAGTGTTTGAGGGTATGGGATGCCTAGAATCCAACCCGGGTCGACCACGTGCAGGGCAAGCACCCTAGCCACTGCTCCAGCCCAGCAACAGGATCCCTTTAAATCACTTTCCTAGCCTGTACTGACTTGGAGGAGAGTTATTTGGGGATGTGATTCTCTGCTCTCACTTTTCCCTCCATCTTGCCAATTCACCTTTATCACTGCCCTTCCGTTTCAGAATAAGTATTGCCAATAAGCATCTGATCTTAGTCCCTCACTGCTAGATGCAGCCTTCTCTGGCCCAAGCCCTATCCAAGCAGCCAGTTAAAACATTGCTCCCTTTCTTTCTCAAGAGTGTGTGCTGTGTGGCAGCGCCCCCTAGAGAATCCCAGTCCAAATTGTCGAACCTAAAGCTCCCCACTCAGAATTCCACTTGACCTACTCAGACTTCTATTCTGATGCTCTCACTGTCACATCCGCCTCTCTTTCTTAAAGGTCATTTGCTATCCTTCACCAGTCATCCCTCAAAAGAGGAATGAGCCTTCTGCCCGCACCACTTCCCTCTGCCTGCCAATACCTACCCATCTTTTGGAGTTCACATGCTTCACTTCTACCAAAAAGCATCCCCTGCCCCGCCCCCTAAGCTAATACCTATCTTGCCCTTCCTGACAATGATCTGTTATTCTTTTTCTTCTGCTATAACTCAGTGACATGCTTAATTACCTGATGTCCTCAATTATTCTTTTGGAGTGTCTTGGTGTGCTCCAGACTCTAAGTTCCTGGAGAAATATCTTTGGCATCTGTTTTTGTAGTTGCCGTCTTTCTAAGGCTTCCAACCCTTGTACGTTCCAGTATAATGTGGACCAATGTTTACGTTATGTGTTCTGGGCTTTCTCCCCATGCTCAACTTACTCTAAATGCTAAACTCATTTAGTTCTCAGAAAAGCCTTTTGGAATACTGTTTTTCTCACTTTGCATGTGAGGAAAAATTTTTAAAAAATAGTTTAAGTAACTTATCCAAGATCACACAGCCAAGAAGTAGCAGGCCTGGTTCTTAAACCTATGCCTCAGATTCCAGAGTTGACATGGACCTTCAGTCTAGCTTGTTCTTCTGTTTGTAAGAAATATAACAGAGTTGTCATCAGAAAAGGCTATCATTTTGTAATTTTTTCAGAGTAGTCCTCTTCATGTCAATGTAATAAAAGATATGTCTTTGTAAAAATTCCAGGAAGAAGCTATAACAATCATTTCCAAATCACAGCTGCTGAGGTCAATATTTGTTCGTTCCCAGACTTTGTGCAAAGGCACAGACCCAGGTCAAGGTCATTCGGGATGGTTACAGAACAAGGTCAAGGTCAGTCAGGGTAGTCTTTGAAGTTAATAGGTCTTATTGTAAAAGTTATGTTTTTTCACCTGATGTTTCAAATACAGTTTGTTCCAAACTGCTTATTTAAAGTGTAGAAATAAACACTCTTTCAAAATGTTTGCTTTCTACTCACTACTTTTAAAATCAGAAACTAACTGGTTTTCCAGAGACTTGACTTATCCTGGTTGTGATTTTTTTGTTTCCTCCTTAGAACACCTTGCGCAGAACATATCTAAATCACACCTAGAAACTTGCCAGTACTTGAGAGAAGAGCTCCAGCAGATCACGTGGCAGACTTTTCTTCAGGAGGAGATTGAAAACTATCAAAATAAGGTATGCATAAAAGGGAAAATTGTTTTTTGTTTTGGGGGCCAAACCCAGTGGTGCTCAGGGGTTACTCCTGGTTCTGTATTTAGGAACCACCCCTGATGGTGCATGGGGTACCATATTGGATGCAGAGATTGAACCCAAGTCAACTGTGTCCAAGGCAAACACCCTTCCAGCCCCACTGAAAGGAAATTTTAACAAGAATTGAGGCAGTGTGGAGAAGAATGTAGAATATTTAATCAAGGGAACAAACAGACCAACAATACTCATTGGTCTATGAGTATTGGTAATCTGAAACAGATTTCTAATTAAAAAATCAGAAATCTGATTGAAAAATCAGATTAAAAATTTTAAACAGATTTCTGTTTAAAAAATCTTTCTTCAGATCAGAGAGATAGTGCAGGGGTTAAAGCACTTACCTTGCCAACCTTAGTGCAATCCACAATCACCACAAGCTGCCCTGCCTTCACTGGATTGCAGACCCAGAGGCCCCTGGACCCATCAAAAGTGGCTTTGCCATCTCTGCCCTCAAACTCCCACCTCCCAACCCCCAATCCCTAACCACTGAGTCACTGAATGGTTCCAGCACTACAGGATCTGACAGCGGTGCATCCTGGGGCCTTGGATAGGACTTTTGACCTAGTGACCAGAAATCACCAGAAAGGACCTAGGGTCTCTTGAACAAGTCCCCTTCTTGTCCCCAAGCAGTCTTTCCATCTGAACTGTTCATTCACATGAAGCTTTATCACCCTACTGAGATGCCAGCATGTGCTGTCAGTAGAGGCTAAAGAAGAGATTACAGGGTGTGTATCCAGATTGGTCTGGAAGATAGAATCATAACTCCAGGAAGAACCCAGAACCAGGAAGCGACAAATAAGGCTGCCATAGGATGTATAAAGCTGCCCGATGGAGGTTAAGGGCTGGAGGCGGTAACAATTGTTCGATCTACCTTAAGTCACAATTAAAGTATTGTGACTTAGGAAAGACCACAGAGATCATTAAAGTTAATTCTTCTGCACTGGAGTGATAGTACAGGGGGTAATGCAGTTATCTGGCACATCCTTAGTTCTACCCTGAGCACCCCTAAATCCAACCAGGAGTGATCCCTGAGCACTACCGGTGTGGCCCCAAAACACAACTTAAAGGCTAAAATTTCCCCTTGGAACTGAGCATTAAATACAGGCAAAAGATACACATGACAACCCTTTAATGTATGTTCTGTAATCCATAGTCTGGAAGGGAAGGAAAGAGAAAGAGAGAGAGAAAGGGAAAGAAATAAAGAACCTGCCATGGAGGCGGGCTAGGGGAGGGGAGGGAACCGGGTAGTTGGTGGTGGGAGATGGGCACTGGTGGAGGGATGGGTGCTGGAACACTGTATGACCAAAACCCAAATATGAACTTTTAATTGTATATCTTTGTAATTGTATATCTCACAGTGGTATAATAAAATACTTTAAAAATAAATAAAATAAAATTTCCCCTTGGCTTTACACATGAGGAAGCAGATATCCCTTGGCCTGTGTTGGCCTCTGGCTGGGGAGAAAAACCATAAGACCAGACCAAGACTCTTGGTTCCTCACTCAGAGCTAGGATTGCAGGACTGAGAGAGCATCTACCTCGTCTGTTACTCTCTAACTCAACTGCAGTGGAAGCAGCTAAAAGTCATGAACTTGGGCAGGCTTGGGAATAGAAACCCATCGCTTTGTTTGCCTTGGAGGCAGCAGGTAACTCCATTACTTTTGTAGGAGAAGCTGAAGCAAAACAAATGCTGTAAGGAGGAGAAGCCATTGGGCAGACCAGTGAGAGGCAGGGGTTGAATTCCTGCCATGGTATGGAGGCGTTAAGAGCCCTCTGAGGATCTTTGTCCATTTACAGAAATGGGAAATGTTCTTAGGAAAACAAAGCAAGTCAAGGATGTCCCAATCTCCCGACTAACTGCAGTGGGTGTTGTTGGGTGCCCTTCTCTTCCCTTCCCCAGTAAAGCAGGCAGACATTGCTGAAGGGAAGATCCGGCTTGATTGCTCTGTTTGTGACCTAAGCCACGGCAGAGGCAGCGTTTCCTCTCCTGCTGCACATCTGCTCAGCTGCCTCCTCTCCCTTAGCCTCCAGTGAGGACCTGGGGAAAGACTTGTGAGCGGCAGAGTTGGCCGACGGGCCACTCTGAAATCCACTGCCCTGGGGCAATAGTATAGCAAGTTGAATGTTTGCCTTGCACAAGGCCAACCCGGATTTGATCCCTTGGAGGGACCATATGGTAGCATCACATATGGCCCTGCAAGCTCACCAGGAGTGATCCCTGAGTGCAGAGCCTGAAGTAAGCCCTCAGCACCAGCCACTGGGTGTGGCCCCTCTCCACTTCCCCCCCCCCCCCAAAAAGAAAAGGGAAAAAAAATCCTCCAGCCTCTCCAAATCCACTTACAAAGCTGAATTTTTAGCAGGCAGGAATATTGGGGCAACTGTACCAGGGCTGTGGATCCCCATGTCTGCTTTGTGCTTTCCCGACACAGCAGCGGGAGGTAATGTGGCAGCTGTGTTCCATCAAGATCACGGAAGCGATCCAGTACGTGGTGGAGTTCGCCAAACGCATTGACGGGTTCATGGAGCTGTGTCAAAACGATCAAATTGTGCTTCTCAAAGCAGGTATGTGCTTCACCAGTGTCAAGATCACTTTCTGACCTGCTTTTTACCTGCTTGTTTAAGAAATGCTTGCTAAAGAACATGTCCTGAGCGGTGTATTTATTTCCAGTGGGAAGAGCTTGGATTTTTCTTAGCAGAAATGGAGTTCTCTGGAAAGGTTTTTGGGCATTTTACAGGAAAAAGTGCCCCTGCATTGCATTTCTCCTCCAATGAAAACAATGAAAGCATCAATAAATGCTTTATTTGGAGGTGTTTAAAAGAGTTTACCTCCCGCTCGGCAAGCCTGGCAAGCTTCTCGTGTTGTATTTGATATGCCAAATTCCGGTAACAATTACATTAGGTCATTCCCATGACCTAATATAATGGTTTGAGGCTCTTTATGTTCCTGTAGCAAGCCAATGCCCCTGGCTCTACTGGCATGAGACAGGACATATGGAGATATTACTGGAGCCGCTCTAGCAAATAGATGATCAACGGGAAGATCGTGATCGTGATCGTGAAAACATTGGCTGAAAAAAACTCAACCTGCGTCCCCCCTGTCTTGCCCTCACCTATGTTTTGTTTTATGTAACAGGATCCCCAATGCTATGAAAAGTTTTCAGGAAGAAGGTTGTGGGAATTAAGCATTAGTTATTTGATTTTCATATAATAAATCGAAATGAATATATCCCTGGCCTTAGCTTCTGTAGCCATCATTAAGTGTGCCCCATGCGCTTTAAGATGGAGAGTGTCTTAGTTGAGAATTGCTGCTCTCTCACAAAAAGAAGCTGCCTTCAAAATAAACTCACCAATTGGGCCAATTAGATAAAATAGGAAGTAGGGCATTTGCCTTGCATGCAGCTCACCAGGGTTCTATCCCTGGCACTGTTTAGGATTCCAACTGAGCACCACCAGGAGTGATCCATGAGCACACAGTCAGGAGTAAACCCTGAGCGCAACATAAACTAAAAGAAACCGCACCAAGATACGATCATCCAAGTCATTTCTATCATTGTTCAGGTTCTCTGGAGGTGGTTTTTATCAGAATGTGCCGTGCCTTTGACTCCCAGAATAACACCGTGTACTTTGATGGGAAATATGCTAGTCCCGAAGTCTTCAAATCCTTAGGTAAGGAACCAGCTGGGTATTTGTCTTTCCATGAGAGGTCTGGGACAATATGGGAGTTGGGTGCAATATGGATTAAATAAAGTGAGAACAGCTTATTGGGAAAACAGGAATTAAGGACTTCTGTGGCTGCTGTACTTGATAATGAATTTCTGTAGGAAACTCACATAACTTGAGTGCTTTTTGTCACTTTTATGAGTAAAAGTCTAGTGTGCATTTTCTCATTCATATAAAATTCCAAACAAATAATTGAGAGCTATTAGAGTATATATCCTCCCTGTTTCCTTACAGGTTTTAGTAATCAGATTTGCAGAGGATCTATTTTTCATATAAAGCACAAGATATGATTTGATCCAAAAAATCAAGCCAAGAACTACAAGTTCACCTTCCCTCAAATAATAATTGAAACAGATCTCAGGGAAATAAAGTGTAGTTTAGTAAAACTAGGACATATGCTTTACAAATAACTTATTTTGGAATTTTGTAATTTAAATAAAGTGGGGACATCTTTAAGAGGAATAGGACAATATCCGAGATTCATTGGACGTGATACTTTTTTTTTTATTATACCACTGTGAGATATACAATTACAAAGATTTTCATGATTGGGTTTCAGTTATAAAGTGTTCCAGCACCCGTCCCTCCACCACTGCTCTATTTCCACCACCAATGTCCCCAAAATTCCCTCCTACCTCTCCCAGCCTGCCTCTATAGAAGGCACTTTTCCTTTCTCTCTCTCTCTTTTCTCTTTCTCTTTTCTCTCTCTTTCTCTTCTCTCTCTCTGCTCTCTCTCTCTCCTCTCATACCTTGTAGCTTGACCTACAGACGTTTAGGGTTTATCATGTAAATCCCTTTTTGTACATTCAGTGCTGAGTTCTAGTCTGATGTTATCATTTTCCACAATTAGTAGAACACTGGCATATATTTATATCCCACAAATGAATGCATTCTATATCTGTCCTTTTCCTTCTGACTAATTTAATAATCTCCATGTCCATTCATTTGCAGGTAAATTTCATGACTTCATCTTTTCTGATAACTGTATAGTATTCCATTGTGTAGATGTACCATAGTTTCTTTATCCAGTCTTTTTTTTCTCAGGCATTGAGGTTGTTTCCAGATTATGGCTATCATGAATAGACCTGTGATGAGTATAGAAGTGAAGATAGTGTTTCTGCTGTGTGATTTTTTGAGTCTCCAGGGTATATTCCCAGGAGTAGTGTTGCTGGGTCAAATGGGAGCTCAATATCAACTAAATGATGGAAGGAAGGTTATAGCTCTTTGTCATGTCGCATGAATATACAATACACACATCTGAAGCTATGAAGCTGTAGATATGTTCTTACATTAAATGCCCTCAGAACTACGACTACTTGGTCCCTCTTCCCCTTCTTTCATAATTTTCTCCTATGATGATAACCACAATCCTATATTTCCTTTCTTTGGATCATGGCAGGTTGTGAAGATTTCATTAGCTTTGTATTTGAATTTGGCAAGAGTTTATGTTCTATGCACCTGACTGAAGATGAAATTGCATTGTTTTCTGCATTTGTTCTGATGTCGGCAGGTAAGATAACCAAAAAAAGTGGCCTTTTCATTGTCCAAGTAAAGAGTTTTTTACAAGATACATAACTTTTTGACACTACAGAATACTTGGGAATCCACCAAGAGAAATAGTCACCCTTATTAAATGTGCTCAACAAATAACTTCCCTCTACCCCTCTACACACATAAAAGCATAATAATATCCCTTCTCATAAGTTCTGCTCTTCTGAAAAGAATCTTGAGAACTGAGTAAGTTCACAGTTACTTTCCTGATAACAGCTGGAATAGAAGGGGAGTTGCCCTACTTAACACCAAGAGGTTTTTGTAGTTTGGTTTAGTTTTAGGGGCACACCTGGCCGCGATACTCAGGGCTTATTCCTGGCTCTGTGCTCAGGGATCACTACTGGTGGGACATGGGGACCATATGGTGTGTCAGGGATTAAACCCTGGCTGTCTATATGTAAAGCAAGTGCCATGCCCACTGGACTATCTCTCAGGTCTCTTAACTTCATGGGTTTTTAAGACATACTCAAGTAAAATCTATTTGGATATCATCTCAAGTTGACTTGAATTCAGGCCATGTTTTCAGCACTGTACTCTTAGGGGTTTAAAACTTTACCAACTTCTATTTGGCATTCATATGCAAAAAGTCTTTATCTTAAGTGGCTACTCTTTCTTTTTTTCTCCCTTTTTTTGTAACTGAATCACCATGAGATAGACCATTAAAGAGCTGTTCATGATTGGGTTGTTTTGGCCATACAGTGTTCCAACACCCATCCCTCCAACCAGTGCACATTTCCCAGCACCAGTATCCCCAGTATCTTTCCACTGCCTCTATAACAGGCACTTTCTCTCTCTCTCTCTCTCTCTCTCTCTCTCTCTCTCTCTCCCCTCTCTCTCTCTCTCTCTCTCTCTCTCTCTCTCTCCTTTTTCGCACTGTGTTTTGCAGTACCGACATGTATATCTTTTACCTACTTTCAATACTCAGTTCTGCCTAGCGTTTTTTCCAACCTATTTCCAACTATTATTGTCAAGCTGGTCCCTTCTCTATCTTACCTACCCTATGCTTCCCACACACTTGTGATGAATTCCAACCATCAATATGTTTTTCTGGCCCCTGTTTTGCCTGTACTTAAATATTACTCATACTAATTTTATATTCCTAAAATGAATATAGTAATTCTATATCTGTCCTCCTTCTGACTTATTTCACTTAGTGTGACACTCTCCATGTCCATCCATTTATAGTCAAATTTTATTACTTCATTTTCCCCCTAACAGCTGCATAGTATTCCATTGTGTAGATGCACATAATTTCTTTATCAACTTGTCTGTTCTCAGGCACTCTGGTTGTTTCCATATTCTGGCTGTTGTGAAGAGTGCTGTAATGCACATAGAAGCGCAGATGGTGTTTCTGCTGTGTGATTTTGGGCCCCTGGGTATATTCCCAGAAGTCGATTGCCAGGTCAAATGGGAGCTCAATTTATAGTTTTTGGAGAAATGTCCATATTGTTTCCCAAAAAATGCTGGACCAGTCAGCATTCCCACCAACAATGGATGAGATTCCCTTTCTCCCCACATCTGCACCATCACTGGTGGTCCTTTTGGATGTGTTCTTTTGCTTTTTTGTTTTTTATTTTTCTATTTGGGGTTCACACCAGCAATGCTCAGGGGTTACTCCTTGCTCTGCACTCAGGAATTACTCCTGGTGGTGCTCAGGGTACCATATGGGACACTGGGGAATTGAACCCAGGCCTGCTGCTTGCAAGGCAAATGCCCAACCCACTGGACTAATGCTCCAGCCCCGGATGTGTTCTTTTGGTTGTGTGCCAAATTTAACCTTTAACTTATGTGGAATTCTAGTTCTTTTTTTTTTTTTTGAGTCACATCCAGCAATGCTCAAGGGTTACTCCTGGCTCTTTGCTCAGGAATTACTCCTGGTGGAGCTTGGGGGACCATATGGAATGCCGGGGATTGAACCGGGGTTCGCCACATGCAAGGCAAACGCCCTCCCCGCTGTGCTATTACTCGGTCCCCTCTAGTTCTTTTTTCTTGCCTTGGATCATAAGGCTTTTTGTATTTCCCACAAAGGGTAGCAACTTTGTTGCTATTCCTACCAATTTCTAAGCAGAAAGGGTTGAAGGGTCCTGGTGGCTTCATATGCCCAGATGGGTGATCCTTGATCTAATTGACTGTCCTTTCATAAAGTGATGGTGAGGATTCTCCCAACCATATGGTATCCATTTAAGTGGAAATGTATAACCTTCTTTTTTATAGCCATCAAAAGTTTTCTAATGATAGGAGCAAATTTTCAAGAGAGAACCCCTGTTAGTCTCTAAATAAGCATCAGTTGTCTAATAAGCATGCCTCAAAGTCAGGAGGAACCTGGTGTATTCTGACATCATGTTAGAGGAAACATGACAAGTATTCTGTCTCGGGTTTAGATCGCTCCTGGCTGCAAGAAAAGGTCAAGATAGAAAAACTGCAACAGAAAATTCAGCTAGCTCTTCAACACGTACTACAGAAGAATCACCGAGAAGACGGAATACTAACGAAGGTAAGAGCAGATGGTCCGGCTCCTGGTCTAGTAGCCTGAATTATGGCTGGTTGTCATCTACTCTGGGAATGTACCTGACCGGCCACCAAGAGAGAAGCAAGAGTTACTGGCAAGAAATGACCCCTTCCAAAAATGTATTTGGGAACAAAAATCTGCTTCAGTTCTGTCTACAATAGGGCAATAGATTAGTTTTCTAATGCCTTAATACACTCTGAAAGTCCTCTTATTTCACTAGACTTGGGTTTAAGACAGAGACAATGTTCTGCCTTGATGTTAATTAGAAAAAGAATACTTGAACATAAGAGCAGGGAGTTATGAAGGATGCAAATAATTAACCAAGATAACTATATTTTCTAATTTTAGTTCTATTTCCATGAAATTCATTAACAGTCAACTATAAATTACTTTTATATTTTCTTCATCAATTTCCTATTACTATCCTATATTCAAAGCATAAATTTCATTTTTTGATAATTATTATCTTCTGCAATAAAATTATAATTATAATGTCAATTTAAAGTACGTTAATATCCTTTAGTGCTTATTTTAATAGTATATATTTGGGTTTAGAAAATTCAACTTTATTCTTTCTTGAATTTTTTTAACTATATGTTTTTAATGTGTTCTTTAAATATGTTTGAGAAAAATTATTTGAGTGTATGTGGCGTGTGCTGCAGCGTGTGTGTTTGTGTGTGTGTGTGTTTTCCTGCTTGATTTCTTTTTTCTTGTTAGCTAGGTTTGGTCAGAAAAACAAAAATTGCAGTTAATTGCCATTTCAGTTTTACTTTGCACTGGGTAAGATAGAGCTTGGGACTGCAAAGGGAGATAGAAGGCTGAAGAAATCTCAGGCACTGTTCTCTCTCCTTACTCAAAGGCAAGGCAATAATACCTTTATCATTAGAATGTGGCTTTATTTTAGAGAGCACAAGATCTGTGATCTTAGAGAGGGTTGTAAGTGGTCTCTGATTGAAGATGGTTCAGTTTACCCTTTCTTGACTTATAGGTGTTGTGGAAGCTGTTGTGATCTTTTCGTGGATTAGTGATTTACAGCCCAGGGCATGTCATGAGTCTGAGTAGACTGGGCTCTACCAGGAGAGTCTGACCTGGCTGTATCTTAGTCTCTTTATCATCTTCACCAGGTTGCAAGGGCTGTTCAACACTTGGTTATAAAGCAGCATTGTATTAGATGGGTTTTGCCCAGCCACTTGCCAGCATAAGTGTTCAGAGCATGTTTAAGATAGGCTTGGTTAGGATATGATGGCTGATAGCTCTGTGTATACGTACACCTTCTGACATGTCACTGCGTTTCCCTGGTAAAGGGTTGCTTTTGGAAATAGCCCCTATAGAGAGGAACATCTGTGCTTGGGGTTAGAGAACAAGGACTACGTGCTTGTAGGGCATTTAACACTTCTAAAAGACTTTTTGAGCACATCTGGTCGTGCTCAGGGATTAGTCCTGGCTCTGCACTCAGGAATCATTCCTGGCAGTGCAGGAGGGACCATAAGGGATGCTAGGAATAAAACCCAGATTCGCTATATGTAAGGCAAGCATCCTACCTACTATACTATCGCTCTGGTCCTGAGATTTCTAAAAAGGCTTTTATAAGTTATGATTCCTCGTTTATCACTTTTGTTATTGAAGTTCTCAAACTCATCCTCTTCTAGCAAGTGGTCTGAGCTGGGATCCCGTCCAAACATTCTGATTGTCTTGTTTTTCTACTTGAGGTTTTTTGCTTAGACCCTATGATTGATTTCTGTAGCCATGGCTCTTTGCTGAGAAAAAAATTTCACTTGGAATTCACTAGGACCAGTTCTACATCTAGAGCAGAGAAAAGGTTCTTTTTGGCAGTGGAGAGCCACCCTTCTCGTCTCCCACTAGAGACGGTTCTTCCGATGTCCCCATAGCAGAAGGTGGAAAAGAGCAGGGAAGAGACGAGAAACATGGGGGTCATCTGGACTCTGCCACTTTTGCTTATGAACGTCTTCGGGAGCTATATAACTCTGTCCTCGGAACTGTAGTTAGTGTATACCTGGTACTGATATGACTATATCCATCATTCTCTTTAAGCATTCCTCTGCCAATGGATGTGTGTGTGTTTTGCCATTCTTCAGATCTTGTCAAGATCATCCTAATACCTGCCTTTTGATTTTCTGTCCTTTCTGACTCCCTGTCCTTTCTTCCACCCACAGTTAATATGCAAAGTGTCTACATTAAGAGCCTTATGTGGACGACATACAGAAAAGCTCATGGCATTTAAAGCAATATATCCAGACATTGTGCGACTCCATTTTCCTCCGTTATACAAGGAATTGTTCACTTCAGAATTTGAGCCAGCAATGCAAATCGATGGGTAAACGTATCACCTAAGCACTTCTCGAATGTCTGAAGGACACATGTGAGAATCAACGACAAAAAAATTAACCGAGACACTTTCTATGGCCCTGCTCAGACCTGGAGCGTCAGCACACTGCACATCTTTTGGTGATGGGGTCAGGCAAAGGAGGGGAAACAATGAAAACCAATAAAAGTTGAACTTGTTTTTCTCATGCATATGATTTCCATTCTGCCTACAGATATGGACCCTTTTTGTCTCAGCTTCTTGACCGTTGGCCTCTGTTTCCAACAGAAGGAGGGTACTAAACTCGGAGGATTTCCTTTCTTGTAGCTCACTGCCCACAGACTTTCACAGAGTCACCAATCTGTCGGTCATCACAGAACCCAGAGAAAGCTGGTGGCTGGTGTGCAGAGCGGAGGCTGCGGCGTCACTTTGCACAGTTTGCTCTTTGGTTCATGAAGGAAGTTTTCGTTCTTTTCACCAGTTATTGCCAGTCATCAGGATGGCATGAAAGGGTCCATAGCACTAGCAAATAGCATTATAATATATTACAGGGTAAATGGGCATGAAGACTATATATAGCTAAAAGAGATATTGTTTATATATTGTTTTAATTAATATAAAAATGTAGTTACTGGTGTAGCTTTTCCTGTTGAATTGATAAGGCACTTTCGCTTTGCACCTTTTTCTTTAAATTAAATGCTAGCGTGCTCACTGTCATGTTGTATGCGTGCACCAGAAACACAAGTTTAACTGAGAAGGCTTGGAAGGTACATTGGGAGGTATTTATGCTGCTGTTTACAAAATCACTTTTAAAAATGTCTGGCTGGTCATATCTAGAAATCCCAGTGTTGGAGTCCTTTTTTTTTTTTTTTTTAGTCGATGAATTTGGAATGAAAACTAGAACTCTCCCTAAATTTGCTTTGTGGTCACTTTAAGGACAGGTGTGTTTAAACTTCATCACACACCTGATTTTTGAAAAAGCTTTTGAAAATGCTGCCTGGTGAGGTCTGGGAACGGGGAGGCTCCTCCACACCTTCAGTCATTGCAGGGACCTCGTCTCCACTTGGAATTCATGAGATCTGAATGCAAATCAGCAACGAGAATATTTGTGGGAAATGTGGCTTTCGTTATAAAAAGGGCCCAAAGGTTGTGTAGGGGTAGGGGGTAGCAAACATGTGAGGACAGAGAGCATGTACTTGCATGGATGTTTATGTTCTTGGCATAATCTGGGAGCCCTGAGAGTTTATCTCAGAGAGAAACTAGCTGTAGACTAGCTGCCTGTAGACTCAAATTCTAGAGGTTCGCTCTCCGAACTTCGTGGGCTGGGTCTTGAGGGGGATGGAAGCCCCCAATGCTGAACTAGTTTATCTTATTTAAATACTGACTGTGTTAAGCCTCTGAAGTGAAGTGGATGCTGGCTGCGAACATTGACTATAGTATTTATCGTCACTAGAAAACTGTGGACTGTAATTTATTTTAAGTATTTAGAAGATTGTTTGGTCTTTGTATGCAGATGAGAAATATGGAGTTGTTATCTTTGTTTCACTTTGTGTCTGTTAAGTTGTTTTGTTTTTATTTTTTAAAGAATTCCCAGTGTGGGGGAAAGGCAGAGAAACAGGTTGGTTTTAAAAAGAAGTTGGCTTTGACCAGAGGGTTTGGGGTGGTGGGGCCTGGCAACAGCTGATCTGGCATCAAAGACCTTGTTTATACAAAAACGGGAACTCTTAGGAGGTAAAGGAGGGAGTGCCCAAGCTGCCCACAAGGGGTGAGATTCCTTTACCACAGGGTCCCCATGAATCTTGCATAGGAATGTGCCCGCCCATGTCTGATCCCCAAGCAGGCTCCCCGGAGTCTTATCTAACCCCACCGCTGGCCTTTTAACTCACTTCCTGCAGAATGTGGAAGAAGGGATAAAATTAGTTACCCAGAAGTGTGTATGAAGCCTAAATAACATCTAAATTTGTTCCTTTCTCAAAAATATAGTAAGGGTTTAACCGTCAATAGATGAGAGTCATATTTACGTAAATTACTTACAAGGACATAAAACTTTAATGCGTTTATGTAAAGTGGCTAGAATCAGCATTTAGTATTTATATGTAGGCAAGAAGGGTTGAATCAGATTTTAATTTAAATAAGCAGAGGTCCTTGAAAGATCATAGTATTTATACTCAATAAGAAGCACCAAGCTTATTCCAGTTATTTATTTGTGCTGTTTCCCCCACTCTTGTTTCTTTGTTAGGGAAATGATGTGTTTTTATTTTGGTTGGCTTTTATGGGAGGTTTTTATTGGGGTCTTGGGGGGGGAGTCATTCAGATTCACTAAATTTGGGATGCTTTTATTAAAGTCTATTAACTTCTTTTTAACCAAAGCTTTCTGAATATGACCAGCCTCAGGTGCTAGTGCATTAAAGAGCAACTAAACCTAATTCCAGTGTCCATTTGTGAGAGAAGAGCTCCTTGAACTTCTCTAAGGGTGAGAGAGAACACAATGCAGAACTTAGAAGAAATTCTTTTTATCCCAGGAAAAGAATTTGCATGTAACTCAATGCAAACAAACAAAAAGAGCAAAAAAAGCCAAAAAAAAAAAATAAAACACTCATTGCCTGTGATGAAAATGCTGTGGCAGCGTTGCTTTCAGAGTAAACCAAGATGCATTGACACAAAGCTGCTACCGGCTCTTCATAAAGAAAATCAGGGCATGGACCTAAAGGGCAATGCTCATAGGTGTGCAAGAATAGAATAGTAGACGTGTGCTCAGTGATTGGAGGGAGCAGCTATGATTTGGGTGAAGGTTGAAATCTGAAATTAAAAATAAATTCAATTGCAAACAATGTGGAGTCCAGAAAAAGAATGTGGGGAAAATGCATTTTTTTATTTTCCTCTTTTATTCTAGAAGAACTTTGTGATGACATGAACTATGGTTGAGGCCAGAACAATCATTCTTAATAGTTTTTATAATTAACCTTTCCTAATCTTAAATGTCCAGTAGGCTTTTAATGATTGGTATCACATCATGACTATCCCGCCGCTATAACGCCTTTTATACAGTATTTTTTACATAGGGTAAATAAGGCTTTTGTACAAAAAGAATGCTTTTAGTCACAATGGTGTCAAGATGGTTGTATTATTTCATGAGAAACTGGCCTTGATCACAATGAAAACAAAAGTGCAGATGAAAGTGCTTTTTTGGACAGTTTGCAAATTGTGTTAAAGCTATGGTTTGGATTTGTTTTGTTTGTTTTTGTTTTTAAGTATTCAGCATCCTAATTTGAGTTAAAGCTATGGATATTTTTGAGTCTTCAGCATCCTAATTCACCCTTCCTAACTTAAGGAAAACTTGACTTTTAAGACACTGCTTCTAAGTTTGGTTGTTCTTTATAGTGGGGATACCCAGATTTCTGTGGGCTGAGGGTCAAGTGAGGAGGGAGAGAGTGTGTGTATGTGTGTGTGTGTGTGTGCGTGTGTGTATGATGTGTGGTATTCATATGTACGAGGTGTGTGTTTCAGACCGCTTCTAGGCTACTAAGTGTCAATGGAAAAGAAAAATGTATTCAAAATAAATAAATCAAAACTAGAAGATGGGAGAAAAAAGATTTATTCTATACAAAGCCTTGTCTGGACCACTTTAGAGAGACTTCTATTTTTTTTAACCCTTCTATAAATATTTGATGGCACTTGAAATATTCCTGCAATAAAATGTGATTTGTGTAAAAAAAAAAAGATTTTGTAATGTGAAACAAAAGAAAGAAAGTAATGTAATTTTCTAAAAAAAAATACAAACAAACTTTGTATTATTTTCTTGATGGAATTTGTCTATCTGTCTTTAGGAGACTTTTTATTTCATTGAATGTGCCATAGTAGAAGTATGTGTTTTTAGTTTTAGAATAAGGAATAGCTATTTGTGTTCCGACATTCCAAAATGCAAAACAACCTAGTAGAATCTTAAATGAAAGGTTTAAGTAGGACGTAAGCTTCTCTCATCGTTGCTTTTTGCACATGTTCTTCATTCCTCTCTAGTGCAATATGTACATAGAGCACTTGGTGTACCTTGATCCCTCAGGAAAAATTACATATTTGTATAGTTGTTTTGGTTTTTTTCTTTTTTTTGCTTTTTGTTTTTTGGCTAAGGAATGTCGATTGAATCACGTTGATTGAATCACTTGTTCTTGTTGAGGGGCAGCCAGATAATAATCCTAAAGCCACTGTTTCCAACACTGATTGTTGAAATCATGTGTCCTTCCAGCGTTATTATTTTACAATAATAATAATAATAATAAAGTTATTTTCTGACAGTTCTTTGTGCGGATTGGTGAACAAAAAGGGTAAATAAGCACCTTATGATTGACTTACTGTGAATGACAATCCATCTTGATATCAACAATAGAAACCCTATCATTTTGGAGTTGGGGTAAGAGTCAGAAATGATGTGCTCAGGGATCTCCTAAAACTCTTCAAACAGGGTGGCCAGTACTACTGGGACAAATTGTGTTTTTTTTTTAGTGTTAATAATAATGATAATAAAACTATCCCGCCAAGGCACAAGTGAACTGTAGAGCTGCATGTGTGTGTTTTCTTTTAACTAGTACCACATTGTGTTGAGTCTGAAATGTCTGTGCTTGCCAGTCTTGTGTGGTTAAAAACCTTAAATCATTTCCACAGCAATGCCGACTTATGTCGGTCTGTTCAAAAGATTTCTAGCAATAGACCAACCCCGAGATATTCTGCGCCGCCACTTACCATGTTTCTAATGGCTAAACAGCCATCATCAATAGATCTGTACCGTTCTCATTCAAAAGCTCTGTCACATTCTACATATGACGGACAAAATTTTCAGAATCCAGTAGAGATGAGAGCCTTGCCTATCAGTGCAGTGAGAGAGGTTAAGACTTTTTGAATGTTTCTGTTTTCTTTAATGCCAGCAAAGAACCATTAATTTCACAGTGTTCTAAAAAGCAAATTTCAAAAAAAGACAAAAAATTCCTTAATGTAAAACAATTCTACTTCAGCCTCTGAGTTCATATCCATGGTAGGAAAGCTAATGCCTGCAGATTAACCAGCCTGCATAACAGCAATGCCAGCTGGCTTTGAAGGCTCCAGTTTACACTTCTGAAACAAAGTTTTGCTCTCCTGCTTCCATATACTACTTTCTATAAAGTCAGTGAATCTCACTATAATTGCTGACTTTGATGCTTCCACACCTGGAATACATCTTCAGAAGGAGCTTTTACATATTTTCTTGCTCTATAAAGAAGCATGATTTGGAGAAACTTTCCATTTCTGTTAGATGAAAAATTAATCTCTACCTTGGTTTTTGATATGTATACATATAAATGAACCTATACATACACATAATTTATTGACCTTTATATATGGCATACAATTATCACTCAATTCTTGCTAAGACATGACACATTAGAACCCTATTAAAAACAACATTATACCATGGACCAGATTCTAGTGTCCAGAAAAGCAACTGCAATAAATCTATATGTACTGCTAACATTCTATAATACACATCTTTATTCTGTCCCCAACCCCTCATATAAGACCCCTCCAGGTTTATTAGAGAGACCTGCTTTTTTTTATTTGCTTTAAAGAGATGAGAAGGCTTCCGATCATTGTCTTTGCAAAGCAATTGGTTTTAGCGTCTGGATATGTTTGTTGTGTGAGAACTGTTTTGTCAGACTCTCAGAACTGTTTTTAAGATAATCTGGGAGCTTGACTTCTTATCAAACATTGTACAAATCAATCTCCATGTGTCACTACACCCACAGAACATAGAGCAATAAATACATTCTGTCATTGATTTCTTTATAAATGAATGGCAGAATATTTGATCCAAATAGCAGTGCTTTTTCAGCAATGCTACATAACATCCTGTCTTGTGTTAAGAAAGTGACTCTGAACATTTTAAGTAGATGCCCAGATCCCATTTGCTGTATACATTTAGAGTATTTGCCACATTAGCACCGCCACACATTTTTCCTTCTGAAAGCTAATGCAAGGTAGCTCACGATTAGCTGTGGCAATGCGGCACATACCTGTCTGTTGCTGCAGAGCAACTTAGCTCTCTCAGTATTCATTGCTGACTTCTTTCTCATTCATTATTACTTTATATGGATAAATACAATTTATAAGAACTTGGTTATCATTACGCCCAGATTACGTGTGTAAATACAGATTCTTCTTGAGCAATAGAGTGAAAATTATTTCACACACAAACAAAAAATCTGTATGTACTGTACACATCTTCTTGAATCCAAAAAATCTCTTTTTATCCATGATGGTTTGGAATCTCAAAAACAGTGGTGTATTTTTAAACATTAGGACATTAGCTGGCTGCTCCTTTAAATGTATCCTGTGTCGTCTGCCTGCTCCTTTTGTGGAGATGTGTTTTTGTATTGGATGTTTGAGCCAATGGGAGGCTTCAAGCTACAACATATTTTCCCAGTTTAAATATATTTAACATATGACAAACCCCAGACAAGGCTTTTAATATGTATAAAGAACTGCAGTGTTAGGTGGTTTATTTGCAAACCGTTTTCAATGTTGTCCATTTTTATGGCACCTTTAACAATATTCTTGTTTCCAAAGTACAAAAAAATAGGTTAAATAATCTAGCCATAACTGAATGTCAAGCAATAAAACAATGACTTTTGTGCATAGACTTAAAAAAGATACAAATTTTAGACATCTGCATGTAAATGCAATTCTTGTTTACTGCTTTCTTCAACTTGAGCAATTGATTCCTTATTTACTATTAACTTAAGAACTTGTAATGGCCTGTAAACATTTTCTCTCTTACTCTTCTTTCAAATTTACCTTTGTCCCTGCTTTTGAGTCATAATATTAATGTCGTTCTGCACACCTCTATACAGTTAACTTTTTGGCTTTCATTCTGTATAGATAAGAAGATGTTATATTATAAACAGCCTACTCAGTGCAAATATTTATCTGTTTATCAAATTCACAATATGCTGTATAATACAGGTTTTACTATATAATCTATTTTAGACATAGCTGTTTAGAACTAGAGTGTGCTATTTTTGTGTTTTTCTGATGTGTGGTGCTAGATAAGTTACTTTTGTGAACAAAAGAAAATCCCTTTTATTCCTAGACAATACCACCTTTGGGTCTTGTTAATTTCACTGAGTATAAATATATATTTGTATATATATATACATATATATATCTATATATATATCTACCTGTGCCCAACTGGCAGCTGTATCAGAGTGCTGGTTTTGGGACATGCTTTTCTCTTTAAAAACATACTGTCATTATATAAATTATTCTAGAGCATATTTAATTAGGATAAAATTACTTCCTTAGTTATGGATATTTGACATCTATAAGGCAAATTTGTTTTATAAATCTGAGTATATGCAAATGCATTTGCTTTTACATTTATTTTCCTTTTGGGCCTTCATCTCATATTTCCCAAGTGAAACAATAATTTTTTCAAGATGCAAGATCCTAAAGAAATATCCAAACTCAATGGAGCAATACCTTTTTCTAAACAAAGAAATAACATATAGGCACAGAGAGTGCTGTGTACTTAGTTCCTATTATAGAAAATAGGCAATTGTATAAATCATCCATGATGGCTTGATGACATAATTAAGTTTCCCCCCTACCTGAAACAGGAGAATTACGGAGATCATTGGACCATAAAGCAGTCTCAGCAAGAGTTGTCTTGTTTTAATCTGACCTCAACCAGTTCTGTGAACTGAGTGAAGGGCCTTAGTTTTTAAAGTATTTTAGTTTTTAGTTTTAGTTTTGGGTTTTTGGGTCACACCTGGCAATGCTCAGGGGTTACTCCTGGCTCTTCGCTCAGGAATTACTCTTGGCATTGCTCGGGGACCATATGGGATGCCAGGGATCGAACCCGGGTCTACCATGTGCAAGACCAAGCGCCCTACTCACAGTACTATCGCTCTGGCCCCTTAAAAGTAATTTAATAATGAGCTTAGTCAAACCTTTTCACCTATTCTCCCAGGACCTATTGACATTGTTAAAGGTATATCAAATATCTAACTAAGGATGTAGTTAACCTTATTAAATATTGATTAGAATTGTTCTGTAATATTACTGAATTTATAAGATCTTTAGCAAAGATTTTTGAGCAGTTTATAAATATAGAGCAAATGTTTCTGTTTACTGCACTTTTTGTAATTGAAAGTGATAAATTCTCAAGCCACTATTCTTGGCTTTCATGCACTGCATATTTACCCACAATTCTAGACATTTTCCATTTTTATGGAAGAGTTTCTGTCACCTTAATTATAAATGTAATCATGTGGTTAATGAGAGCTAATGCTAATAGTTAACCTTTTAAAGTAAATGGGGTACAGTTTCAGGAGAAATATCTTTTAATACAAATCACATCATTCTTTAATCCTTTGCTTAGAGATTGGAACCGTTTTTTTCTTAAGAAAAAAATGAGTATCCTAAGTTTCTTGAGGGTTTGTGTCTCTTTGCGTCTGCACAATGGCCAATACATGTCACCATTTGATCATTATTGAATGGCAAGTGTGTCCCAATAAAACGTTTTCCCCTGGGTTGTTTCGGTAAATTTATAAAGTATGTCAAGCCTTATGGTTAACACTTTCTTCTACAATCAACTACTAAAGCCACATTTTAAAAGACCACATGAAATGCTGATTCTAATTGTGTGTAGCTCTTGAAAATTAAGCACACAAATTTCACAAAACTCTGTGAGTAACAAACTCCGCCTTCTGTAAATATACATGCAAGTTTGGAAACAGTAATACTGTACCTATAAATATATGCTGTCTGTTTTGTGTACAGTATGTAAAAACTCCTTTTCTGCCACACTAAAAATGCAAGCCATTTATGGGAATCTTAAAAATAGTATTGTACTAAAAACTTTGCTAATGATCTTTATTAGACGGTCATCCAACTTTTCACTTACATTGGGTTTTCTTTTCAATTCACTCTGACAATAATCCACTTTATTTTCAGCCGTTTATTATTTTATCTCGTCCTGAATATAAAAAATATTTTGATTCATTTTGTAAATACAAACTGTAAAAAAGAGAGATTTAATGTTGTCTTTTTAAATACTCCAATTTTCATTCTAATATGAATGTTGTTATATTGTACTTAGAAACTGTACCTTTAATATTACATTACCTTTATTAAAAAGTGCATTGAACACATCAATTTTAGATGTGCTTTATGTACTGTTATCCTATAATAAAATTTCAGCTTCTAATGGAACATTCGCCTTGTTTTTTCTTTTTCCTTGATTTTTGACTACATTAAGTTTTCTGATTAAGGTTTCTTAAGTGTTTTCCACTTGTGATCCATTCTGCCCAAGAAATTTTCGTGCAACCCCATAAAATAGGTATATAGATCAAACATTATATTGAACACTATAATAAATGATAAATTAATTTTGGTTGTTTCTTTGACTTGTTTTGGGGGGATCACACCTGCAAATACTCATGGCTTGCTCCTGGCTCTGCACTAAGGGAATCATTTCTTGTGGCATGGGAGGACTTAATGGAGTGTTAGTAATCAAACTTGGGCTGGCTGCCTGCAAGGCAAGCTCCCTACTCTCAGTACTATCTCTTTGACCACCCCACTTGCAGCCATTCTTTCAGAGAAAACAAAGAATATTTCACTGTTGAGATAAAGCCTACTGATTGATAGTGGATGCCAGAAATGTAGAATTCAGGATTCTGAGACTGTTGTTTAACTTCAAGAAGGAACCATACTTTTAAGCAATACTGCTCCGAGTATAGGTAGGGAAAATTGTGAACACATATGATACTTTTGCTTACGGTGGTTTATAAACCATTAAAATGGAATGTCAAAAATAAAGCAAATTACTTATAAATAATGACTTTTTATTTGGGGGTGAAGCACAATCACTGTTGCTCATACCCTTGACTCTCTGTGAGGTAGCATATATGTTGCCAGGTGTCGAACATGTGTTAGCTCCGTGCAAGGCAAGAGCCCTACATGCTGTATTATAACTCTATAGCTCTGGCCCAATAATCAGACTTGATTTGGACCTTCTAATCTATATGAAGACCTAGCTTTGAGCCCTGATACCACACACACACACACACACACACACACACACACGAGGGTTGGGAAGAAGTGTGTAAGGACTGGAGCATATGCTTTGGTTCCAAGTACAGAATGGCCCCCCACCATTGCTAGGTGTAGTCGAAAAACTAAACAAAAAAAAAAAAACCTATGCTGGAACACTGTATGACTGAAACCCAATCATGAACTTCTTTGTATATCTCATGGTGGTATAATAAAAATAAAAAAATTTTTTAAAAACCTAGAAAATCATTAGATATTTATATGCAATATAAAGAAACCTGCATTGGCATTTTCCTCCACTCATACATTACAATACCTAAGTGTCTCTTGCATAGGACACAAAATGTATTCAATTCATCCCTTCCATCTGTAGCATGTAATATCCCTAATCCTGCCCTTATTTCCAGTGACCGGAGGAAAAGGAAAAATGAGGTTATGCATGTGAAATCTTTCGTAGATGTCTGAGTTCTATGTAATTATATTCACCACCTTCTGGCAAAGTAGTGAAATTGAGTTAATGAAAATAGCAGTACAAAATATGAAATCTGGGGCTGTGGAGCTAGTCTGAGAGACTGAAGTACATGCTGAGCATGCAAGATACTTAATGGTAGGCTGATCACTGCTGAGAGTGGCTCCCAAGCACCACTGAGTTTGGTTCCCCTCAAATACATATACTATATAATCTGTCCCCTCTCAGGCTTTGACCAAATTCATGCCTGATCTGTCTTACAAAAACAATGGCTTCTTCTCACCTCTTTGTCTTGTATTAGACTGCTCATTTCAATGAGAGTGCAGGGAGGGATTTCTTACAATTGTTTTTAAATGATGACTCCATGAGAGAACAAGAAAGGAAAACAAATGTTAAGATATTAAACTCTCAGAAAAAAAGCAAGCTCTACACACACCAGTCAGTAAAACATGACCCTCAAGGATGTTTTAGTTGTCTTGTTACTACTCAGAGTTAAGGTCAAAGGGCAGATAGAATGTCCGTGAATCGGATGAAATATTCTAGCCCCTCATAATTTAGACTCCATTTGGATGAACTGAACCACATTGAACAGGTTCTAGGAAGACCCAGCCAGACTTATGGGCTGGGGAAAAACTCTACTGGGTGCTAAGAGGAAACTCTACAACCTCCCTTTCCCTTTGGTGAGAAACCAAAGATGGGGTCCAGCAGTGTTCAAAGTCATGGTCCAAGGGAGGCCATGCATGCCTTATGCATCACTAGAATAGGCGTGAAGATTGTGCCCCTGAGGAAGGATAGCAGGCAGGGAGATGGGAGGAGGAATCTCTGTCAGAGCACAGCCCTCCCCTGGATGCCTGCAGCATCTTACTGATGAACTTTCAACAATTTCTCCTGCTTTTCATTGCCATGCTCAAGGAAGTCCAAAGCCCCCATTTGTTTAGAGGTGGTGACCCCCTCCCTGTTCTTGCAGTATGTATGTTACCAGTTATTTGCTAGAGAAAACCTTTTTTTTTTGTTTCTAACATCATTTCCCTCGGATGTTGGCAAGAGAAAACAAACTGGGTTCTATGTATGTACTTTGATTCTGGAGTTTTGTTCACACAAGTGTGGGCTACAGTGAGACGTACTCATATTCAGCAAGCTCCATGCAGTTTTCAACTTTATAGCCTTCTCAAAAACAAACAAACAAACAAACAAACAAACCCAGTTTTAAATTCCAGAATGATGCCCTTTAATTGGGGGTAGCAGTAAGGGGTGGAGGAGAGATTCTGCCTTATCTATCTCTTGTTCTGTGTTTAGAAAACAAAACTGAATTCAATATTAGCATCACCCAAATCAATCCTGATAATAACCATCTAGTAAGTCTCACTTTTCCTCCTTTACCACACTGTATTTTATCCATTAAGCAAAATGAAAACTGACCAGATTCTCGAGCTATGGAAGTGTTCGTTTCACTGTCTTACTTGGCAGGTGTCTGTTACTATCAGCCCCTCCCTGGGTGTGCGCAGGAAAGAACTCTGCAGAAAGAACCGGCATTCACATAGATTCATTTGTCTTTTTTTTTTTTAAGCCCAGGGTTCTTTTTTTGGCTTTTGGGTCACACCCAGCAATGCTCAGAGGCTCCTGGCTCTGCACTCAGAAATCACTCCTGGCAGTGCTCAGGGGACCATATGGGATGCCAGGGATGGAACCTGGGTCGGCCGCATGCAAGGCAAACGCCCTACCCACTGGACTATCGCTCGGGTCCCCAGGGTTCATACTTTATGCATTTATTTATTTTGCTTTTTGGGTCATACCGGGAATGGTCAGGGATTACTCCTGGCTCTGCACTCAGGGAATTACTCCTGGCGGTGCTCAGGGGACCATATGGGATACCAGGATCAAACCCAGGTTGCCCACATGCAAGGCAAATGCCCTACCTGCTGAACTATTGCTTCAACTCCAGAGTCCATATTTTATATAGCACAACAAAAGTAGAGTTTAGAAATTATTATGAATAGAAAAAATTCAA
The DNA here is from genome assembly GCA_021461705.1 of Cryptotis parvus. Taxonomy (NCBI): domain Eukaryota; kingdom Metazoa; phylum Chordata; class Mammalia; order Eulipotyphla; family Soricidae; genus Cryptotis; species Cryptotis parvus. The sequence goes on from JAJIBD010029105.1 coordinate 47,895, forward strand.
ATACTTCAGAGATTCTGTCCTGGCCCAGCCAGAATGTGCTGGTTTTATGGATTAATGATATTAATACCCTGTTTGAAGTATTATTTATTGCTGAAAACCTAGTTTAAACAAACTGCTATGGGCAACAATATTTTTCCCAAATATTTCTGAATCATTTACTAGATTGAAATGTCTTTGCTAGAGAATCATTTCTGAATTCTCATTTTGAAGGACTTTATGGAGAATTATAAATTCACAAAACAAATTCCTGAATGAAGTAGTTACCAAACTATAAATGCTCCCAGGCCAAATTCATCTCCAACTAAACAACTAAACAAACAAAAGTTTACGGGTGGGAAAATGACCCATTAGGGTTAAGAAAATGACCCTGTAGTATAAAAAAATATATGATTTTGCACATTTCTTCAATTTGGTCCAATAAAATAATTACACATCTAATAATAACTACGGTCACTTAGCTTGGTGCTTGTAGCTTTGAGAGTTGTTTTGTTGAGGCCAAAGAGATAGCACAGCAGGAAGAGCATTTGCCTTGCATATGGCCCAGGGAGGTTAGAGGTTTGATCCCCAGCATCCCATATGGTATCCCAAGGACAGCCAAGAGTAATTCCTGAATGCAGAGACAGGAGTAACCACTGAGCATTGCCAGGTGTGACCCAAAAAGCAAAAAAGAGAAAGAATTGTTTTGTATTTGGTAAATGTGAAAATGAAGTGAGTGTGTACTATTTCTATCTAGAAATAGATAGGCAGATATCTGCCTATATATCTTCATTATTCACTATCATTATCACTATCTTCCCATTCATCATCTATTTGCTGGATGATGAAATATCTCCATATGTCCTGTCTCATGCTAGTAGAGCCGAAGGGCATCTGCTTGCTCCAGGAACATAATGAGCCTCAAACCTTTATATTAGGTCATGGGATTGACCTAATATACTTGTTACTGGTATTTGGAATATCAAATACGACACAAGCAGCTTGCCAGGGTTGCCGTGCGGGAGGCATACTCTTGTAGTCACCTCCAAATAAAGCATTTATTGATGAACCGCATGGCCGCAAGCGGGCCGGGCTGTGATGGGCTGGTCTGCTGGGTGGAGTTCTGACTAGAGGGAAGTCCGAATGTGGAAAATGGCGGCCCCCATGGAGTGTGTGGGGGTGGTCATCTGGCTTGTTGAGACTCTGCTGGGGTGGCGGCCAGGGCCAGAACCCGCCATGCCTCCCGGGCGCCTCATGAGCAGCTGGGCACAGGGAGAGCAAGTAGCAGCTCTGCCCCATGTCTGAGAGTCTCTGGATCAGCATACCTGGGCCGGATTAAAAAAAAAAATTTTTTTTCAATCTTCATTATTATTATTTTAATTTTTTAAATTTTATTTTACTCACCATTGTCGGGGAACATCGCGGGGTCCCCGAAAGTGTCAGGACAGAGGTTGTCTTCTACCTCCGAGGGCGCCGGGAGAAAGATTTTCACGAGTCCGTGCAGTTCCAAAAAATGGCTTTTAATAGTACAAAAGCTCTTCCACAGCAATCCAATATAATGAACAAACTCTAGCTCTGGTCCGAACTTAGACCATACAAAAGAGCCTAAGTCTCCCACCAAAGAGAGAGGATCTCACCCGAGCTGTCCTACCCAGAAGGAGCAAAAAGCCAAAGAGCAAAAAGGCCAAAGCCAAAAGCCAAAAGCCGAAGGCTGAGGGAACCAAAAGGCAAAAGGTGAAGGGGCCTCAAGTCAGCCCCTTATATACACCAAAGTAATCCAATCGGGAGGTTGTCATGCCAACAAAGAACCCTAAACAGAGTGTAGTGCCACACCCTATTGCAGGTATAAACAAAGGTTACACCAAGGACTAATCCCGAGATTATCTCTTATGTAAAACACTGGAGAGAGAGGGGGCTGATATAAAGTAATACATCTTAACTTCATGAGCTTCATGTAATCTAGATGGTACCCACAAGGTCCTTCTTATTATTATGTGCACCAGGGTGATTCTGAGTATCTTGTTCTCATGTACTGAAAGGGTCATACTCGCCTGCTTAGAGCAAACTAGTATGATCCTTCCTATAGTCTTCCTTTAGTCTCAGCATAGCCAGGGTGGTATTCTCCTGGTAAATTATAACTGTCCCACGCTGGGTGCAGTGGGTATAAAGAGGAGCTGTGCCCAATCTAGAAAACATAGAAGTCTTAGTAGATGTATAAGTCAGAAGTTATTCAATCAAGGTGACTTCTGTAACTGCCACCTCCTCTAGCAGTGTTTACATAGAAGAGAGATCTCATTAGAATGAGCCTTGGCTTAAATAAGATTAAGCTGGGAGTGAGCAAAACAACAAAACTCCCAGATTAGCTAAACATGTCCTCCAACACACCATGATTTACAGTATTTCAGTGATTGGGTTTCATTTGGTGGACACAGTGTTCCAATTCCACAGTTTCACAAAAGTGTCTGCTCCCTCCACCCACTGTTTCAGGGCCTTGCGTTGGGCCCCATGACCCCACATGGTAAATCAGTTCACAGACCTGTTCCTTTGAGCTGTTTGTTATTCCCCCTGCTATTCTGTTTTTTTTTTTTTTTTTTTTTTTTTGCTTTTTTGGGTCACACCGGCGATGCTCAGGGGTTACTCCTGGCTCTGCACTCAGGAATCACTCCTGGCAGTGCTCAGGGGACCATATGGGATGCCAGGGATCGAACCCATGCTGGCATGGGCCGGCCAAGGCAAGGCAAACGCCCTACCCGCTGGGCTATTGCTCCGGCCCCTGCTATTCTGTTTTATAGGCCACATATGGAGAGAGATCATTGGGTATCTTCTTCCACTGGCTTCACTCAGCATGACACGTGTAGCAGCAAATCACATGACTTCATTTTTTCTTACAGCTCCATAGCATCCCATCATATTGCCATGGTATCTTCAGTCAGTCATCTGTTCTTTCCAGATTTTGCCTATTGTGAATAGTGTGCAATAGGAGTGCAAATGTCTTTTCTGAATAGAGCTTTTGGACTATTGCTGGGTCATATAGAAGCTTAATTCCTCGTTTTTGAGACATGTCTATATCGATTTCCAAAAACTCTGGTCCAGTCAACATCACCACCAACAGTGAACGAGGTTCTTTTTTCCTCTCATCTGTGCCAGTACTAGTTGTTCTTTGTGAGGTGTGTCAGTCACTGTGTGAGATGATATTCTCATTGTTTTGATTTGCATTTCCATGATGATCATTGATACGAACTTTTTATATGCTCATTGGTCTTTAGTATGTTTTCCTTTTTCATTTTAAATAGGGGTCTCCCCAGTGGTACTTGGGGCCTGGAGCAAGGCAAATTAATTGTAATCAATTTGGATGTCATTCTATAAACATTTTGGTTTTTTATTTTGTTTTTTGGACCACATCTGACAGAGATCAGAGGTTATTCCTGACTTTGTGCTCAGCAGTTACTCTTGGTGGGACTTAGGAGACCTTATGGGGTACCAAGGATTGAACCAGGGTCGACTGCATACAGAGCGAATGGCCTACTGCTGTACTGTCACTCTGGCCCCACCATAAACATTCTGAATACATATATTGTTTTACCTGTGGATTACACTTTCAAGATTTTCTTTCTTTTGATTCTTGCTATCTTACCTCACTTTCGTCACTTCTACCCTCTGTATCCTTACTAGTTTGTATTGATCTGCCAGTCTATAGCACTTGTGGTACACAGTAGTTTTCATAATGTTTTACACAATGTTTGTCGGGGAATGCCGCCGAGGTCCCGACAGTGTCGGGACAGTTCTCTTCTACCTTCGAGGATGCCAGGAGAACAGATGAAAACTCACGATTCGGTGCAGTTCCAAAAGGCTTTTAATAGTACAAAAGCTCTTCCACAGCACTCCAATATAATGAACAAACCCTAACTCTGGTCCGAACTTAGACCATACAAAAGAGCCTATGTCTCCCACCAAAGAGAGAGGATATCACCCGAGCTGAGTCCTACCCAGAAGAAGGAGCAAAAGGCCAAAGAGCAAAAAGCCAAAAGCCAAAAGCCGCAGGAGCCAAAAGCCGAAAGCAAAAAAAAGGCCCAAAAAGTGTTTCTGCTATGTGTTTTTCGGTCTCTAGGGTATATTCCCAGGAGTGCTATTGCTGGATCAAATGGGAGCTCAATATCTAGCTTTCGGAGGAATGCCCATATTGTTTTCCAAAAGGGCTGGACCAGTCGGCACTCCCACCAGCAGTGGATGAGAGTCCCTTTTTCCCCACATCCACGCCAGCACCGGTTGTTCTTGCTGTTTTGGATGTGTGCCAGTCTCTGTGGGGTGAGATGGTACCTCATTGTTGTTTTGATTTGCATCTCCCTGATGATTAAAGATGAAGAGCACTTTTTCATATGCCTTTTGGCCATTCGAATGTCTTCTTTTTGGAAGCTTCTGTTCATTTCTTCTCCCCATTTTTTTGATGGGGTTGGCTGTTTTCTTCTTGTGGAGTGCTACCAGTGCCTGATATATCCTAGATATTAACCCCTTGTCAGATGGGTATTGGGTGAATATCCTTTCCCACTCTGTGGATTGTCTTTGTATCTTGGTCACCGTTTCTTTTGAGGTGCAGAAGCTTTTCAATTTTATATAATCCCATTTGTTTATCATTGCTTCCATTTGCTTGGTCAGTGGTGTGTCGTCTTTAAAGATACTTTTCGTTTCGATGTCATAGAGCGTTTCTCCTATGTTTTTCTTCGATGTACCTTATAGATTCATGCCTGATATCGAGATCTAGAATCCATTTTGATCTGACTTTTTGTGCATGGCGTTAGAAGGAGGTCTAAGTTCATTTTTTACATGTAGCTGCCCAGTTTTCCCAGCACCATTTGTTGAAGAGGCTTTCTTTGCTCCACTTAATATTTTTTGCTCCTTTATCGAAGATTAAGTGGTTGTATATTTGAGAATGTGCATTTCAGGATACTCAGTTCTATTCCATAGGTCTACGGGTCTGTCTCTATACCAATACCACACTGTCTTAATTACAACTGCTCTGTAGTAGAGCTTGAGGTTGGGGGAAAGTGATACCTCCCATCTTCTTTTTTCCCAAGGATTGCTTTAGCTATTCGTGGGGTTTTATTATTCCATACAAATTTCAGGAGTGTTTGTTCAATTTCTTTGAAGAACATCATGGGCATCTTTATAGGGACTGCATTGAATCTGTATAAAGCTCTAGGGAGTATTATTTATTCATCTCTGCGCTATTCACTATAGCTAGAATCTGGAAACAACCTAAATGCCCAAGAACAGAGGACTGGCTAAAGAAACTGTGGTTCATCTACACTATGGAATATTATGCGGCTGTCAGAAAGGATGAAATTATGAAATTTACCTGCAAATGGATGGACATGGAGTCTATCATGCTGAGTGAAATTAGTCAGAAGGAAAAGGACAGATATAGAATGACTGCATTCATTAATAGGATATAGATACCAGTGTTTTAATAAATATGGGAAATGGTAATGGCAGATTAAAACTCACCACTGAATATACACAAAGAGACTTAAGTGATAAACTCTAAATATCTGCAGGGCTAGCCACAATGTGTAAAATAAGAGGGAGAGAGATGCAGAGACAGAGAAAGAGACAGAGAGAAAGAGAGGAAACTGGGGTACCTGCTATTAAGGCGGGTGGGGGGACGGGAGGGGAGGGGTACATTGGTGGTGGAAATGGGGCACTGGTGGAGGGATGGGTGCTGGAATACTGTATTACCAAGAACCAATTATGAACACCTTTGTAATTGTATGTTTCACGGTGGTATAATAAAAAAATTAAAAAAAAAAGAAAAAAAAAGGCCCAAAAGGTGAAGGGACCTCAAGTCAGCCCCTTATATACACCAAAGTAATCCAACCGGGAGGGTCATGTCAACAAAGAACTCTAAACAGAGTGTAGTGCCACACCCTATTGCAGGTATAAACAAAGGTTATGCCAAGGACTAATCCTAAGATTATTTCTTATGTAAAACACTGGAGAGAGGGGCTGGTATAAAGTAATACATCTTAACTTCATGAGCTTCATGTAATCTAGATGGTACCCACAAGGTCCTTCTTATTATTATCTGCACCAGGGTGATTCTGAGTATCTTGTTCTCATGTACTGAAAGGGTCACACTTGCCTGCTTAGAGCAAGCTAGTATGATCCTTCCTATAGTCTTCCTATAGTTTCAACGTAGCCAGGGTGGTAGTCTCCCTGGTAAATTATAACTGTCCCACGCTGGGTGCAGTGGGTATAAAGAGGAGCTGTGTCCAATCTAGAAAACATAGAAGTCTTAGTATATGTATAAGTCAGAAGTTATTCAATTAAGGTGACTTCTGTAACTGCCACCCCCTCTAGCAGTGTTTACATAGAAGAGAGGTCTCATTGGAATGAACCTTGACTTAAATAAGATTAAACTGGGAGTGGGCAAAACAACAAAACTCCCAGAATAGCTAAACCTGTCCTCCACTAAACGTTTAATATATAATACCAAATAGTTAATTTATGTATTTTGAAATTGTTGATGAACAATTTAATTTTTTATGTAAAATGTAATCTGTGGTAATAGTTTACAATGCCAGTTGCCCTGGAAGAGAGAGACCCACCCACGCCAGACTCAGCTAATTTGCAACCCAGAAGAGATCCAGACCCATCCACTTCAGACCCATAGCTGCGCTGCTCAGCCGGCCCCATGTGGAAGCAACTCATGGAGCTGACCTCCCTGATAAGGGGGCTCAGCCAGCCCCTGGCCGAGTCCAACATTGCTCCAAGGGTTTGCTCTCATGAGCGGGGAGAGACCATGTTGGCCGGACTCGGAGTGGAGTTTTGGGCCCTGCCCTTTCCTCTGCCTCCATGCCAGTTGCCCCGGAAGAGAGAGATCCACCCACACCAGACCCACAGGTCCCTTGGCACATGGCCGCTTTGAGGCCACGCAATATTTTTAGAGGATGCTGATTTTTTTTGGAGTTAAATTTTTTATTTTTTTATTTTTTTATTATTTTTTAACATTTTATTATACCACCGTGAGATATACAATTACAACGTTGTTCACGCTTGGGGTTTTGGTCACACAGTGTTCCAGCACCCGCCTCCACCAGTGCCCCCTCAACCACCACCCATGTCCCCAATTCCCTCCCCCTCCCACATCCTGCCTAAATGGCAGGTTCTTTATCTCCTCTCCTCTCCTCTCTCTCTCTCCTCCTTCTCCCACACATTGTGGGTTGCACTACGTACACTTAGAAGCCATCATTTGCATTTTTTTTGCCTGTATTTAATGCTCAGTTCTATGTTGGTATCAAACCTTTTGACATTTATTCACACATGTTCCCTTCTCTATCTTACCTAACCTCTGACTCCCACACACTTGTGGCAATTTCCACTTTTGGTAAGATCACCTGGTATATTTATGTCATAGAAATAAATGCAGTCATTCTATGTCTCTCTCTTTCCTTCTGACTAATTTCACTCAACATGATTCTTTCCATGTCCATCCATTTATAGGCAAATTTCATAACTTCATTTTTCCTGACAGCTGCATAGTATTCCATTGTGTAGATGTACCACAGTTTCTTTATCCAGTCATCAGTTCTCGGGCATACTGGTTGTTTCCAGGTTCTGGCTATTGTGAATAGTGCTGCTATGAAAATAAAAGAGCGGATTGTGTTTCCGCTGTGTGTTTTTGGCTTCCCAGGGTATATTCCCAGGAGTGGTATGGCTGGGTCAAAGGGGAGCTCAATTTCTAGTCTTTGGAGGAATGTCCATATTGTTTTCCAGAAAGGTTGTACAAGTTGACATTCCCACCAACAATGTATGAGAGTCCCCTTTTCCCTGCATTAGAGGATACTGATTTTAGCATAAGTTCTTCCCAAGTTTTTTCATTTATACATAGTAAACAGTTCTAGACAGGTTTAAAGTGATACCAGTAAGCCTAGCAAGAGGCTTGCAAGAGCAAACCACACATCATATAGTCAGTCATTCTCAATATCCAGACTCCATAGTTCCTCAGAGCTCCATCCAAGAGAAAACCTGATCTTCCCCCTTTAAGTTTCATCAGTAAATGCTAGAGGTGAGAGCCTTCTACTGAGACTATACCACCTACACGGTAAAGCCTGGCAAGTTACCCATGTTTTAATTACCAGTTATGCCAAAAACTAGTAACAATTATGGACCTCAGTTCCATGACCTGAAGAATGGTTTCGGGCTCCTCCTGTCCCTGGAGCAAGCAGATGCCGTTGGGTTACACTTGCTTGTGACAGGACTAATGGAGATGTTACTAGTGCCCACTCGAGCAAATCGATGAACAAAGGGAAGACAGTGATACAGTGTACGATTTCTAATTTTTTCCAACAAAGCCAGGCAGCTTCTTAATTCAATTTCTGAGCGTGCTTCTTTAGTAGAAATGGCAAATATTTATCCTATTTTCAAATACACAGAATAAAGCAGTTCAATCACTTGGAAAAAAGTTTTTTTTAAATTTTTTTATTTTTACAGTTACAAAGATATACAATTAAAAAGTTCATATTTGGGTTTTGGTCATACAGTGTTCCAGCACCCATCCCGCCCCAGTACCCATCTCCAACTACCAACGTCCCCGGTTCCCTCCCCCTCCCCAGCCCTCTTCCATGGCAGGTTCTTTATTTCTTTCCCTTTCTCTCTCTTTCTCTTTTCCTTCCCCTCCAGACTATGGATTACAGAACATACATTAAAAGGTTGTCATGTGTATCCTTTTGCCTCTATTTAATAACAGTGTCAGACCTGTACAGCAGGTAATGCCCTTGCCTTGCTTTGTGGCTGACCCAATTCAATCCCTCAAACCACATAGGGAATACAGAGTCCCAGCAGGAATGAGCCCTGCTCTGGCTAAGTGACAGAAGAGGGAGGAGGGAGGAGGAGGAGGAGGAGGAGGAGGAGGAGGAGGAGGAGGAGAAATATTTTGACAGTTTATATATGAACCAACAATTCCTGGTACATTCCTAGGACAAATTTCACAAGGATCACTTGATCACTTGACATCCTGTTGTTCGTCGATTTGCTCGAGCAGGTGCCAGTAACGTTTCCATTTGACCCTATCACGTGCCAGTGTAGCCCAATGGCATCTGCTTGCTTCAGGAATACAAAGAGCCTCAAACTGTTGGTTCAGGGTCTTGATGAAGAAGTCTGACCATCTTGTAGGTGGGCGGCCATGTGATCTTTTGACGTTCTGTGAGATCCAGTCGGTAACGGCTCTAGTCCAGCGGTTGTCTCCAAATCACATTACATGTCCAGCCCATCTGATTTTTGATGCTTTGGCAGACGAGACAGCAGTCCCTGACTCTGGATCGCCGACGGAGGTCCAAACTCCGGATTCCTTCTCTCACTTGAGTGAGGCGTGATATTCCAAGCATAGCTTTTTTGATTCCTCTTTGGGAGACCTGAATAGCATTCTCATCCTGCTTTCATAGGGCCCAGGTCTCGGAGGCGTATGTTAATGCAAAGAGAATGGCAGATTCAAAGAGATGTGCCCGGAGCTGGAGGTTCTTTGTCCTTTTAGCTATTTCTTCAATGCTCTTGAATGCGTTCCATGCTGCTCTCTTCCTCCTGCACAACTCAAGTTTTATGTCATTCATTATGTTGAGATCTCAACCTAGGTACTGCTGCACTCAGAGATGTTTGTTCTGTTGAGAGTGAATGGGGCCTCTGGAACTAGTTCATTTTTCATGAACATTGTTTTTTTTTTTTTTTGGCTTTTTGGGTCACACCTGGCGACGCTCAGGGGGTTACTCCTGGTTCTGCACTCAGGGAATTACTCCTGGAGGTGCTCAGGGGACCATATCGCATGCCGGGGATCGAACCCAGGCCGGCACAGGCTGGCCGCATGCAAGGCAAACGCACTACCCGCTGGGCTATTGCTCCAGCCCCATGAACATTGTTTTGTTGAGATTCAGCTGTAGACCTATCTTTCCACATTCTTGGTCAAAGTCAGCCAGCATTTGTGCCACTTGGCTAATGTTTGGTGTTATTAGAATGATGTCATCAGCAAAGCGAAGGTGGTGTAGTTGCCAACAAGGATAGTCATAGCAATTTTACACATAACAGTCCAAAATTGGGCGGTCATCTTATGTCCATTTACTATTGGACGAACAAACAAAATTTAGCATTTCCATACAGAAGCTACTACTCAGTATTAGCTACAACAACAACAGAAACCTTATTAATTCTTACAACAAAATGTCTAATCCTCAAAAATATTTTGTTAACAAAAGGAATCCAAAAACAGACAATTAGACATTGTGTGATTTCATTTTTGGAGGTGGCATGTAAAAGCAACTGTAGAGGAGAGAAAGCTGATTGGTGTTGAGGCTTTGGGTAGAAGAAGGGGTGCAGCAGGTGTTATTGGTGACTCCATCAAGTGGGGAGAAAGAGAGGCTACCTGGAGAAAAGAATATTTCAACCTCTGGTAATGACCAAACTGTTTTCTTCTCCTTAAGAGTTTGTCATTTGTTTCATCTAAATTGATCATTTATTTATTTAAATATGTGTTCTATTTCTTCAATATCCACCTATGAATGAAATCACAGGGTGTTGGTCTTTCTATAACTCTACAAGATCCATTTAGATTGTTCCAAAAGTCAATATTTCATCTTTCTCATGCTAATAACAACCTAGAACTGAGCATTGAACACAGACAAAAAAGACACACATGATAACCTCTAAATGTATGCATTGCAATCCACAATGTGTAAGAGAAGGAAAAGAGAAAGAGAGAAAAGAGATAAAGAACTTGCTATAGAGGCAGGCTATGGAATGGGGGGAGGGAATCGGGGACATTGGTGGTGGGAAATGGGCACTGGTGGAGGGATGGTTCTGGAACACTGTATGATTGAAACCCAAACATGAACATCTTTGTAATTAAAAAAAATTTTCATCTTTCTCTAAGCTAAGCAATGTTATACTGTTCCTTATTCCTCCTCCTCCTCCTTAGTGAGATAGTTACAAAGCTGTTCATGATGGGGTTTCAGTCATACAATGTTCCAACACCCGACCCTTCACCACTGTACATTACCCAGTTTCCCTCCTACCAACAGCCCCAGACCTGTCCAGGGAGATGGGCAGCCTCCTTATGGCAGGCACTTTTCTTCTTCTTCACTACCTCTGTCTCTCTTTCCTTTGGGGAATTATGGTTTTCAAAACAGTAGATTAGGGGCCGGGCTATAGCCCAGCGGGTAGGGTGTTTGCCTTGCACGCAGCCAGCCCATGCCGGCCTGGGTTCAATCCCCGGCATCCCATATGGTCCTGTGAGCACCACCAGGAGTTATTTCTGAGTGCAGAGCCAGGAGAAACCCCTGAGCATTGCCGAGTGTGACCCAAAAAAAAAATAAATAAATAAATAAATAAATAAATAAAATAAAAAATAAACCGAAACTTAAAAAAAAACAGTAGCTTAAAGGTTATCAAGCATATCCCTTTACTTCCATTCAGCACTTACTTCTTGTCCAGAGTGATCATTTCCAGCGATCATTGCTATAGTGGTCTCTTCTTTAACTGTTCTCCCCTGCCCACTTCTGTCAAGCTTACAACCCTGGGCCAGTCCTCCTGGCCTTTGTTTCCTTGGGTACTTCCATGGATACTGAGCTACTGTAAATAATGCTGCAATGGAGAACTGTTCTTCAGATAAATATCCAGAAGTGAAATGGCTAAATTAACTCTACATCCTGACACATAAAAATACATTTAATACTCAGGGTCTTTGTTTAATCAGGAAACAAGAGGGTTGACTTCATGATCTCCAAAGTTTCTTCTGGCTCTGAGATTTCTGATTCTGTGCTTGTTATCTTACAACCACAGAAACCAAGATACACCAGAGCATGGTGTGTGATGATAATCTGGAATCTCAACTATGTCTGAAGACTGATTGTAGCACACAGCCATGGGCAAACTCAGCCCGGCAGCTGAGTCAATGAAGGAGTCATTGAGAATCAGGCAGAACACCCCACTCTTTGGGTCTGCATGCTTTGGACCAGTACTGGATACAGAACATGTTCCCACTGCTTTGAAGTCCTCACACAGGTCATTGACATGACTAAAAGAAATGCTGAACGCGTCTACAGTGCTAAATGCATTCACTGTTTCCTCACCAGCCTCTTACCTACAACTCATTCAGCCCCTTGCCAAGAAAGTTTTCCTAACCCATAGGAGCTGTGATTTTATCATTCCTCGGCTGGTAAACCCCTCCTCCCCTAGGCAGTCCTTCTTTCATGTGATAACATCAAATCCTTCCAAATCCCTCTCAGACTTATAGGGTGTTGGTTTCTCTGTTTGTTTTTGTTCTGATCCAAACTTATTCTTCCAAACTCCTTTTTCTCTACTAGTTTTCATAGAACTTGCATTCCAGGCAAAATATTCAGAAGGCTCAGTAGTTGAAGGCCATTTTAAAAAATAATATGTATAACTTTTGTGTGGATATTATTTAAAGCAATATTGGCAGTAAATATTCCTAAAATTTAGAAAGTTTTCCTACCAGCATACAAACTTTCTATATGCAATAATAGATTTGTTCAGTTCCTTCCTGGTCTAGAACTCTATCCCCCATGATCCATGAACTTCAAATTCTCCAAATAAGTGGAAGAGTCGGGCGCCAAAGTATGCGCGAAGTGACAAGAGAAGACAAACACCAATCTCTATTCCAGGTTGTATCCTGGCCCGCGGTACTTTCTGGTAGCGCTCCACCCGCCTCACACCAACTTTCCTATCTACCTTTTTCCTGTAGCTTATCACTTCCTGCTCTTATCTGCAGTTCCTTTGTCTTGGATTTCCAAAAGTAGGAGGCTGTAAGACACCTTATTTAGACCTACAGTCCTCTTTGAGCTCAACATTGAAAGGAAACGCCTGTTTCCAGTTGCCAGTGAAAGAGGAAGCCAGTTTCTTCTCTCCAGATGTTCTATCCCCTCCCACCCCCCCCAACCCCCGCCATCAACCTGACACACATTCCACTCAGTATTCCCAGGGATTCCCAGGAACATTAAAACTTCCCTCGAGTCTAGACAGACAGGGAAGTTAAAATAATGGGCAATCCTGGAGTGGAGGCTACTGGGGGAAACTAAGGTCATTGGCAGTTAGGCCTGGAGATTTGATTTTCCCTGCCAGTGAAGAAGGGCACAGCAATTTCCCCTTGCCCCCACTAACCTGACTCATTTCATTCCTAATGTCCTGCCCCTGCCGTTCCAGAGATTTCCAGGACCATAAAACTCTGTCCTGGAGTCTATGCTGACAGGAAGATAAAGCTAAGGGGCAAAAAATGCCCAGAAAGATTTAGACCAGCAAGACTTGTATGACTTGTCTCACTCGTCTTCCCATTGTTCATCGATTTGCTTGAGCGGGCACCAGTAACATCTCCGTAAGTCCTGTGGTCATTTGTTAGTGTAGTTCAAGGGCATCTGCTCCAGGAACACAAAGAACCTCAAACCATTCCTTTAGGTCATGGTAATGAGGTCTATAATTGTTACTGGTTTTTGGCATATCAAATACGATACAGGCAGCTTGCCAGGCTCTGCTGTGTGGGTGGGATACTCTCAGTAGTAGGCTCTCATCTTGCACATTTACTGATGAACTTCAATGGGGAGAGATTGGCTTTTCTCTTGGGTGGAGCTCTGACGAGCTGTGGAGTCGGGATGTTGAAAATGACTGCCCTCATGGTGTGGGGGTTCCTCTGGCTTCTTGTAAGGCTCTATTGGGATGGCCGTCCAGGGCTAGAATCTGCCTTCCCTCCTGGGCCCTCATGATCAGGTGGGCACAGGGAGAGCCGGTAGCAACTCTGCCCATGTATGAGTCTCTGGATCAGGCATACCTGGGTGCAGCAGAGCAGGATGGGAGGCCTGAGGCCCAGGCTGTGGCACTACCCTTGGTGCCAGCGGCCATCCGCTTGTCCCTGCCAAGGGCAAGACATCGTTGTAATTTTCTGGCATCTTTTGAAAGCACTTGCAGACTGATAAGGAAAGCCAGGAGCCCTTAAAAGGGCCCACAAACTCTCATTTGACTTAGTCCTATACTAAGTTCCTCCCCACTTGGGGAGCTTCTTTCTCTCTCTCCTACTTTCCAATCAGCTTTTCTACTTTCTCTGAGTCTGAGCATATTTATTATTCAATATCTTCATTTTTTTAAATATTGAAGAACCTGGGAATCTCAAAAGAACACAGAGACCCAAGGCGCCGCTTCTGCCTCACCTGCATCAACATCAAGCGCATTCTACACAGCCCAAGACTAGTGTTTCCCTTAGGGAATGACACAGACTAGTAGCCTCTGAGGCCGAAGACCTCGCGGGGGAACCTGCTGCGGCTGGAGCAGGGGACACCCGGGGCCTCACCACCCCTTCGTCCAGCCTATCTCGGACACCCTGCGAGCCAGATGCTCGCACTGTGCCTCGGGGACGAAAGGCGCCGCTTCCCACCATCTCCCCAGTGTAACGGCCCAGCCCGCCAGCTGGAGACCGCCGGGTCCGCCACTTCCCTGCCGCCCCAGCCCTGCTGGCGGCGGGGGCGGGAGGCCGGACGCCCGCGAGGGCAGGGCCACGCCCACACACGACGTCATCACGCCGTGCCGCGGCGGCGCGCCTGCGTCCTTTAAATGGGCCTTTCCCGGGCGCGCGCGCCAGTGAGGAGTGGGGGTGGAGCGTGTGTGGCGCTGCCTCCGCGGCCCGGGCCCGAGCCGCCGCGGACGACGAGGTGGGCGGAAAGGGCCGCTGGGGAGCGAGACGCCGCCGGGAGGGCGCCGCCCCGCAGGCCGGCACGCTCGGACGGGACGGGGGGGGTGCGGGTGGGGGGTCAACATGGCGGCCGGGCCGGACCGGGACCCTCAGTCCCGGCTTCCCTCTTCCCCTGCTGGACCTGCCTCCCTGCCAGCCCGCGCCGCTCCTCGAGTCCCTCGCTCGTCCCCGCCGCGGCTCCCACTCTAGATCCGGCTTGGGTCTGGCCGGATCCGTGGCCCCGCGGTCCTCTCTGCCTCCCCGGGTGTGCCTTGCCGCGCGAGGCTCTTGACAGCCGGGAGCGGGGTCGTGCACTTGCTCGCCCGCCCCCGGATGGGTCTGCGTGGGCCACTCTGGAGCCGGGCTTGTTCTGGCGGCAGAGATTGGGACCGGGTTGAGTCCGAGCGTCCGCAGCAGGCTGTCAGCGCCCCCAGCTCAGCCCCGGGCCCCTTCCCCACGCTTTGTGCTCTGGGGGCGCGCCACCCCCTCCCAACGCTGTCTCTGCTGTAAAAAAAGAAAAGAAAACGCTTGGACACCGCTTCCATCCACGCAGGCGAGGGCACGGGTTGGGAAGGTTCCTGCACTGTGTGGACAGCCCCAAGCCCCAGCTTCTGCTCTTGACCTTCTGCTTTTCCCCTCCTCTCCCTTTAAGTGCGTGGATTCTGCAGAATTGCCCGCTAGAGTGAATCATACATGTAGGAGTATGAGTCCCACGATGACCATGGGGAGCCAAGGCTGAACTGGTGAGTTAGCTGCGGTGTTTCTTGGAGATTCCCAAAGAGGCCGGACTTGGAGAGCTTTTGGCCCCCAGAGACTGGAAGGAAACTGAAGGAGGATTATCAGTTGAGGTTCTCGAGCGTGTGCTCCATTTTCATGCTCTCGCAACAAGCAGTTTGGAGTTAGGACTGGCTGCACTTTTCCCTCCTGAAATGACAGCTCAGCCCTCAAATTATGTAGGTGCAGTTCTGTTGTGTGCTTACTGGCTTCTTGAGTCTGCTGGAATTTTCTGGTGTCTGAGAACCTTGCTTATTTCTGCAGAATGCAGTTAAAAACCCTGTTTAAGAATATGTAAGCTGGGGGCCTGAGCGATAGCCCAGCAGGTAGGGCGTTTGCCTTGCATGCACCAGCCGTGCCGCCCGGGTTCGATCCCCAGCATCCCATATGGTCCCCCGAGCACCGCCAGGAGTAATTCCTGAGTGCAGAGCCAGGAGAAACCCCCTGAGCATCGCCGGGTGTGACCCAAAAAGCAAAAAAAAAAAAAAAGAATGTGTAAGCTTTATGCAATGTTATACGGTGTATCTACATTAATAATGTCATAGCACCTAGTAAGAAACTATACCGGTGGGTAAGAAGATAATTTAATTTTACCTTTTCTGCCTAATCTTAGATTTCACTTTATAAAATGCTTTAAAAAACAAGAAATGAATATGGGTACCAGAGTGATAGCAGAGCGAATAGGGCATTTGCCTGCACGTGGCTGACTGGGGATGGATCCCCGCACCTCATAAATGTCCTCCGAGCACTGACAAGAGTAATTCTTGATTACAGAGCCAGGAGTAACCCCTGAGCATCACCAGGTGTGGCCCAAAAGGAAAAATGAGTAGGGGCCATATTTGTTAGGATTTGCCATTTGGGCACTAGGCCTCACAAAAGTTACTTTGATGCAGACAGTGCAGGGTGCATAAGTGGTGGACCCCGATTAAATCCTGTCCACCATAGGGTCTTCTGAACACAACTGGGTTGGCTCAAACCCAAAACCCCCAAAAGTCTACATTTAACTTGATTGTTCTATTTTTAAGTTTTAACAAGTACACATTTATGCTATTTAAGAATGTGTTCAGGTAAAGTGCAGTGCTCTTTCAGTTTTGCTTGTTTTGGGGGGCTTACTCCTGACTCTGTGTTCAGGGTCAGTCCTAGAGGTGCTCAGGATTCCTGATGCACTGCTGGAGATTGCCCCTGGGTGCAGTCAAGAGCCTGATCCACTGTACTGTCTCTAGCATCCTGATGCTGTGAAAATACCATTGACAAATGGAGCCAAGTGTGAGTTAGAAATGCACCTTGTTGGAGCTAAATCTTACCCGAAAAGTAACTTGGAACTGACTTCCCAACGAAAACTACTTACTTATCTTTGTCCTTAAGTTAATGGATCTCAGTGTATGAAAGGTTTTCATTCCTAAATTCAACATTGATTGGATACCAACTATATGGAGAATGTTTGCGTAGTTTCTAAGTTAATCATGTTATAGGAAATTATACCTGACCTGTGAAGGTTTAGCAAAGACACATTGCTTGTCACATTTGCAAAGGTAATGGAAGTGGAGTTCTCATTCTTCTGACCTATCACAGTAGTTCATGGCACAGAAATGAGAAGCATTTTCTGTCAACCAGACTCAGTGTCAGTGAACTCTGCTCCTGAGTGGCCCCTTTTGGTACTTCAATCTGTTTTCTGGTATCTCTGACATTTAATTGATTCTAAAGGGAAATGCCAGTCCGGATGTTGGACCTGGGGAATTACAAAATGGGCCTATGCAGAAAGCTGTTCAAAAAGTAAAGCATTTAAACTCAAACGTCTGATTTCATGAAATAAAAACTGTTCAGAGGGGAAGTGGGGGGGTGTAGTAAGGATGTAGTTAAACATAATTGTGCTTAATATAGTATTAGGTTTTGAATTTTCAAATGCAAGTGAATTACTTTGTTTTCACAGGATGTTGCCCCCAAAAATGGCCTTCAGACATTTTTCTCTCGAAAAAATTATAAAGATCATTCCATGGCTCCAAGTTTAAAAGAACTATACATTTTATCTAACAGGTAATGTGTGTATTTGGTTATTTTCATATTTGATTTTTTGAGAGCTTAAGTTTTACATCTGTTAGACAATTTACATCTGTTAGACAAGCAGTTTTACATCTGTTAGACAAGACCCTGAACGAACGGTTTGAGGCTCTTTGTATTCCTGAAGCAACTGGATACCATTCATTGGGCTACGCTGGCACGTGATAGGGTCAAATGGAAATATTACTGGGGCCCGCCGAGCAAATCGACGAATAACAGGATTCGGTCAAGTGATCAAGACAAATGATGAAAATGTGAAAATTAGAAAGTAGAAGAACCCAGTACTCAGTTCTTTGGTATATATCTATTCACACCTTTCTTCACACATGGACATATTATATATAAATGAAGGTGGATGGGGCTGGAGTGAAAGTACAGCGAGTAGGGCATTTGCCTTGCATGCAGCTGACCTGGGTTCAGTCACCAGCATCCCATATAGCCCCCAAGCACCGCCAGGAGTAGCCCATGAGCATCACCAGGTGTGACCCCCTCAAAAAAAAAGAACCAAAATAGGATCACACTGCAGTAAAATTTCTGCCTTTTCCTTTTTGTATTTAAAACAATATTTTGTCTCTTTTTATCCCTTTACATATAGCTCCATCTTACTAGTTGCTTACTACCCCACTGTATAGATAAACTTAAAAAATTAATTTATCTGTGCTGGGGATGGACAGAATTATACCTGCCTAGTCTGCCTGTCCCCAGGTGTACCCCATGACCCCTAGCACTGCTGGGTCAGTCTCGAGTCACTGACCCAGCATCTGCAGGATGGTCTGGGCCTCTGAAAACTGCTGAGCAGTTTACATAGTAAAAGTGAGTCAGTCAACCAAAACAGAAATATTGATGCCATCAAACTCAGGGCTACACACTGGCAGGGCATTTCCTCTACACTGAGCTCAGCCTATATTACAGAATGTTTGACTTTAAAAACATGTGAAATGCATTGATGAGCTTTTTTTTTTTCTTTCTGTAATTTTCTAAGGTAAGAGATTGAAGTGTTTGGTTAGATGGTGTATTTTTTGTTTCGTATTGTAATAGATGCTACCAAACTGCCAGAGGTCATGCAGGTCCCTAGTAGTAGCTCCCATTCTCCCTCCTCCGCCATATAAGCGCTTTATTCTCCTTTTCTCTCATTTGCTGTTTCTACTCTCTTCTGGATGACTCTAGAGACCACATGGTTGGGCTTCCTAGAAAGGAATATAAACACACTCAAGGTATCAGGTAACTCTCCTCTCGTGACGGAGGGACCTGTTTCCAGGCTTCCTCACGGCCCTTCTGTGGATCAGCAATCCCCAATTAACAGCTGTATCTCTCTGTTCTTTCTGGTCAGTGTTTAAAGATACACATATGCGTCCTCTTAGTCCCCGTTGTTCTGTAAGGTGTGAATGCTTATATGTGTCAGGAGTACACCCTCTGCCAAAATGCTGAGTTGCCTGGGTCCCTCCAGCCTCCTTGAGAACCTCAGTTCTGTCTTCGGGCCTGAAAGTTGGCTTTCACCTAGTTGTTTTTTCTCTTATTTCTGTATTTTGTTTTTCTCTTCTCTTAGTCTCTTATGTGCTCTTCAGCTACTTGAAAACCCTTCTTAAGACATATAAGGCAATAAGATGACAATACTAAGTTCTCCCTTATTAATCATTACTTCCAGTATACCAAACTCTCCGATTAGAAAAATTAAAGGGCGCGAAACAAGCTTTGCCTTGTCCCGCTGCACTTGGTCTCGCCACACATCACTATGGCTTTCTCCTGACCAGTCTTAGCTGCTCCTCAGGATCCTCTGGAGCCCTGGGCTGTAGCAGTCACTGTCCTAGATTCCTGGTTCTATGGTATTTCTCCATCTCTTCTGCCAGTTTCATCTTCAGGCTTACCATACTGGCTCATTAAATCCTATAGCAGCTTTTTTTAAATACTCTCTCAGCTCAGGCTTTTGAATCCAAATCTTTGTGTCTTTGTGTGCCTTCATGTCTTTGGATGCAACTATGATTTTGTATGTTTATTGAAATAAGCTCATACATTATTATACCCCTCTGTGCAGTGGGGAAAGGCGTACATAACATTCTGCTATATGCGCCCAACCCCAGACTCACCTCGGTCATCTTTCCTTAGTAGTGTTTAAAAGTTGGCCTCATTCTCTTCCATAACTGTACAGTATCCTGTTGTAGGAGACGTATCATTTTAAATGGGTTTCCTCATAAGCATTTAAATTGTTTCTAGCTCTTTACTATTAAAACAGGAGCATGGCTGGTCCAAGTAGTACAAATTCTGAAAGATGAAGGACGTATGTATTTGGCTAAGTTTAAGAATGGAAGTCTGTTCTGAGAAATGCTTGGTTAGGCGATTTCATCTTTGAATGTTTTAGAGCAGTGATTTTCAACCTTTTTATGCCAGTGGACTGGCACCAGTGGACCACAGGTTGGAAAATTGCTATGAATTGAATAAGACAGATTAGTGGTTTTCAGCCTTTTCACCTGAGACAGGCTCTACCTCAAGGATACAGTAGGACTCACTTAGGCTGTGGGGCGGTGTGGGTTAGCCTGTTAGGAAGATTGTAGTTATATAGTCTGTGTTGATTGACATGCAATTAAATGCATGTACTGTGTTGCTAGAAGACTGACATTAAAACCTTTGTTGATTCCATTTAGCAAGTAAATAAGTTCACACAGAAGCAAATTAAAGCTGCATCAGAGACAATTTCAAAAATAAGTGTTTTAAAGAGGTGATTTCAGAAGAAAATGTCTGATGTTAGGTTGTACCTGGTATTCGGGGCTTATTTCTGGCTCTGTTCTCAGAGATTGCTGCTAGCAATGCTCAGGCTCTGGGGGCTGAATTGGGTTGGCTGTGTGCAAGGCAAGTGCTTTCCCACAGTCACAGCCCCAGAAGAAACATTTTTGAGAAAAATAAACTTCTTTGCCATACCAGGTGGTGCCGTGGGCTTATTCCTGGCTTTCTGCTCAGGGGTTACTCCTGGCAGTGCTTGGGATCTGTCTGTGATGATAGGATTAAATCCAGGTTGCCCA
This sequence comes from Cryptotis parvus, assembly GCA_021461705.1. Lineage (NCBI taxonomy): Eukaryota > Metazoa > Chordata > Mammalia > Eulipotyphla > Soricidae > Cryptotis > Cryptotis parvus. Next base: position 68,430 of record JAJIBD010029105.1, read on the forward strand.
CATGCAAGGCCAGGCCCTTTCCCTCTGTACTCTCCAGCCCCTTAGTATTCCTTCTCTTTCCCACGGTTTGCACGCACGCCTGGCTGTTTCGCCACTGTCTCAGTCTCAGCTCTGGCACTCCTCGAGGCACACATCGGCTTCTGCTTGTACCACGTGGTTCTCACCTAGCTCTGCTCCATCAGTGGCGCTACTCAGGTGCTGGCCAGGACTCCTACTTTATGAGCGTTCCACTCAGGCATAGTTTTAGTTGTAGTGTTGGGTATGGGGCATATTCACCTGACTGCAGTGTGGCTCTGAGGGATTGCAGGGTGAGCGTGTGTGGGGTGCCTGGGATTTCCATGCTCCGCCATGAGCTTTCAGTACCTTGGAGCCTGAGTGCAAAGCATCTTTGTTAGCATTTGGCTACTGTAGCTTGAGACAGTAGCTCCTTTGTGAATATGCATCTATGGGTATTTTTCAAAGCTGTCTTTTGTCTTGTTTTGTTTAACTTGTATTATTTCTTGGGGAGAATTAGTTCCTTTAAAATTATTGTCACTTAGCTAATGAGTTGCTTGATTGACTTGAATCAGAGAATGACTGTCAGTTCTATTTGTTGGGTCTTAATAAACATGTATCTTTACCTTTAGAGAAAATGTCTATTTTATCTCAACTTCTATCTTTTAAGAGTAGAAGAAATTGGGAAAGGGGATTGATCCTCATGCAGGGCTGAGATGGCCTGGACCCCTCCCAGGGGTTCCGGTTAGCGTGGAGAGGCTTCAGTGGCAGGGACTGAGGATATGGAGCCTCACCCCAGCACCTGCCCTGTGCACAGGGCCACATGCCAGGGGACCATGTGGTGCTGGGAATCAAATTGGGCCTGGCCAAGTGCCTTAATCCCTGTACTGATTCGGTGGTGCCTATTCATAATTTGGTGTTCTCTAATGTTTCGGTGGTGCCTATTCATAATTTGGTGTTCTCTAATGCCTGGCAAGCTACCCACATCGTATTTGACCCGTGTCATATTTGACATGTTCTCTAATGCCTGGCCAGCTACCCGTGTTGTATTTGACATGCCAAATACCAGTAATAATTATGGACCTCATTCCCATGACCTGATGGAATGGTTTGAGGCTCTTTATGTTCCTGGAGCAGGCAGATGCCCTTGGGCTATCTTGCATGTGACAGGACGTATAGAGATGTTACTGGTGCCCGCTCGAGCAAATCGATGATCTACGGAAGACAGTGAATGTTTTGGAAAATTTTTTACTTCTCTCAGAGCTGGAGAGATAGAACAGTGGGTAGAGCGCCCGCTTTGCATGTGGCCAACCTGGGTTTGATAACCCCGCATTGCATATGTTCCCCTGAGCACTGCCAGGAGTAATTCCAGCGGTAACCCCTGAGCGTCACTGGGTGTGGTGGAGGGGGGGGGGGGGAGAGAGAGAGAGAGAGAGAGAGAGAGAGAGAGAGAGAGAGAGAGAGAGAGAGAGACTGACCTCTAACTGCTGTCAACAGTGTAAGGTTTTTAATTAACCCTTCTTCCCTCTGCCAAAGGGAAATATTCTGCCCTTTTATATTAAAGTTTCTGCTTGTAAATATTTATATTGAGTCTTAAGCTAACAAGGAGGAAGATAGATTCAAATACAAAAAATGTAAGTGTGTTTGACGGAAAACCGTCAAACACACAAACCTCCCTCACTTCCAGCGAGGTGCAGGAAGGTGGTTGAACAGACCAGAAGGCCCGTTCCCGGTACAGCTTAAACTACTCAGACCAAAAAGCTGAAAGCCTCAGAAAGGAGAAGTTTGAATTCTGCATTCTTCTTCGTCTTCTTCCTTTTTTTTATAGAAACTTTAAGTGAAAAAGGAGACAGGGTAGTTGACAAAATGAAGGGGGAAACTTCAAACCATCAAGTGAAATAAAAGATAATGCTCTAAGTGTGCATAGAGAAGCCCTGTCAGATGCTTTTGGCTCGCAGCCTGATGAAGACTTTGACAGCGCTGCACGTGGAAACGATCCTGAAGTGCTGCCATTTCGTTCTGTGCTGAGTGTAGCCAATTTAAACCACTCGCGTTTCTTGACATTCCTACTCTGGCATATCTGAGTCAGCATCTTGTTGCTGCAGCAGCTTAATTAAATTTGCCAGTTTGTGCCACAAGGACAGACAAGCTCTCATATTCAGAGAGACAGCTGTGAAGCAGTATTGTTAAGAGTTGAGGACACAATACTGTGAGCCTTGAATAGCTCTCAAGACATTTTCTAGTAAGAAATCAATTTGCTGTAATATATTTCTCCCAAGATCAGCAGTTAATATTCATTTTGTTCACCTAAAATATGCTTATTTTTTATACAGTTACTAAAGAAACTTTAGTAGCAGTGTACATCTTTTTTTCATCTGTATTATTTTCAGAGCCAAAAAGAGTCCTTATTTTAACTTCCAAAATTCTTTTTCCACCCACTTAACCAGTTCTTTGTTTTTCATCTGTAGTTTAGCTCTAAGTGAACCATCTTGGATATTTGGCTTTATTAAGTGACCCCAACTCTTTCAAACAATTTTGTAGTATTTGCCTTCTTGAGTGTTGTAAAGATGCTTCTAAACAAATTAGTGATAGTTTTAAGCTGAGCTTACTGTACACCTTTGTCCAGACACAGATCTAGGGTGGTAACTTTGAACCTTGTAGGGCAGGACCCGCCACTTTTCATCCAGGTGTTTATTAGGAAGAAGACACCTCCCCTTACTAGTCTGAGTTAATATTTGTAGCTAGTAACCACATATAGGCTACTGTACTAATGAGGAATCAGATAAACCAGTGAAAAGAAATAAGGGTGGACTGAAGATAAGTGGAATAGACTGTCTAAAATAATCATAGGGAAAAGAAAAAGGATAAAGTGTGTTGTAGTATAAGCACTAATTGTATTTGTGTATTAGAGGAAACCTGAAGGGCCATTGAAAATTGTGCAGGTACTTAACCACATACATTATAGAAAAACCTACTCGCCTCTCAGCCCTAGATGTCTTTGATTTGCTCCCTTTGGTGAAGACCCATATCGTTGCACAGACTTCTAAACTGGACTGAGGCAATCAGTACTGCAGGGTTAAGAATTGCTGCTGCAGCAGGTAGGGCGTTGCCTTGCATGCGGCTGACCTGGGTTCGATCCCCGACATCCCATTTGGTCCCCCGAGCACCGCCGGGAGTGTGTTCCTGAGTGCAGAGCCAGGAGTAACCCCTGAGCACCACCGGGTGTGACCCGAAAAGGAAAAAAAAAATTGCTGCTATAAGTATTTCTTGTCCCCTTTCTCCCAGGTGTTGATGGTGCTTGCTCAGTATGTCATTGTAAAAGCCTGAGCTTTCCCTTCTTCCCATTCATTTGTCCTGCCCTCTTGAGTGTAAGGTGTTAGCGATGTGTCTTGCTTTCTGGATGTGTCACCCCTGCCTAGCCAAGATGTTTCTCCCGCCTAGATCATGGTCATCACTCACTGCACGTCGTGGATGGAGGAATGCATAGGGAATTCCAGTGTTCTCTTTCTCCTTAGCTTCCCTTCTTATTGCTTGTTTAATTTGGGACCAAGTTATAGGGAATAGTTACCATGGTGAAATCAGAGTGGTAGAGGCTAGGGCAGTGTGAGAGTGTAGTGTTTTAAACTCTCTTAACACCCGAAAAACAGGAAAAGTGGTAGGTTGTGAGCAACATAGGAGCGGAAATGTGGCTCAACACGGAGCGCCACGTGGCCTGAGCATCTGTTCTGTTTCTGTGCGCTAATTGAGATGATAAGATGGCTTTTTAAATTTTATCTTTTGATTCTTGGGCCACCCCTAGCAGTGCCCAGGGCTTACTCCTACTGACTCTGTGCTCAGGGGTCACCCGGGGTAGGGCTTGGGGACCAGGTGGGGTACCTAGTATCGAACCTGGGTAGGTGGTGTGCAAGGTAAGTGTCTTGCCTGTTGTACTATTGCTCCAGCCCCTAAGATGACTGTTAAGCCATATTCCATGAGCAAATACGGAAACAGGTGACTGGCTGTTCACACTTTTTCCTCAAGTACATTTTATTATCGATATGTCAAGATTTCTCATTTGTCCCTTATGGAAATTTTGTCCCTTACAGTTAATGCCATAGACCCAGCCATGTACATAGGTAATAGAGGATCATTCAACTTTTTTACGAGAAAATATGGTACACAGTTTTGAATTTTCTCTTTAAATTTTGAGATAATTAAAGCAGCGGATGCGAGAATATTTAGAATCTCAATGACTTTAACTTGCAAGTTTGTGGTCTATTTAAAGCCTAATCGTGACCTAATCCTGGCTTTTGTTCACCCTATTACCTGGTATTTTACTGAAAAAATATTTAAAACAATCTCTGTTGTAATAAAGTGTAAATTCAGGATGCCTCTGTATAGTTGCAAAAGTATTTTACACCTATTCAATAAAGAAGAGCTTCCAAACTATACAACATGTTTAAGGATTATGCCTTTTCCTCTCCAGATAAAGGAAGGTAAGCTTGTAATGGCCTCCTATCCTACAGAATACTTAATTTAAACCAAATGGCTAACCATTAAAATGCAGGTGGCAGAGTTAAATAATTCCGAATTTACTGTTTTAATCACACTATATTCTCCCTGGTGATTGAAAATCATGAAGTTCCATGATAGTAATCTTCATGTGAAAAGCACATATTTGTAATTTTTTTTTCCAGACGTATAGGAGAAAATTTGAATGCCTCAGCAAGTTGTGTAGAAAATGAGCCGGCAGTTAGCTCAGCAACTCAAGCAAAGAAAAAAGTTAAAACCACAGTTGGAATGGTTCTTCTTCCCAAACCTCGAGTTCCTTATCCTCGCTTCTCTCATTTCTCACAGAGAGAACAGAGAGCTTATGTCGACTTTCTGGCTAAATATGCAAAAATTCCTGCGTATTCTAAAGCTGCTGGAATAAATAAAAATGATTACTTGCAGTTCTTGGTATGTATACTATTGTTCAGTTATAGTAAAATATATAAAGTCAAGAAATATTCTAAGTTTACGTTTGTGTTTTAAGATGTAGTCATACTAACAAAGCGGAAAGGTAGGGATTTAACTGCTGGTGCGATCATGATTTAATCCTTTTGTTGCTTCTACATTTGCTCTAATCCTGAGAAATCTCACTCCATTTCATCTTTAAGTGCTGAAACTAGAACTCTCTAGCTACTGAACCACTTCTAGTTATTATTTGATTGTTACTTCAATTTCTGGATTCTTGATTATATAAATGATGCTGTGCTGAACATCTTTTTGCAAACTCTTCCTATATATCACTGTTACTGTCTTCTCCGTTGTTCATCGATATCCTCGAGCGGGCACCAGTAACATCTCCATACGTCCTGTCAAAAGCAAGTGTAGCTCAAGGGTATCTGCTTGCTCCAGAGACAGGAAGAGCCTCAAACCATTCCTTCAGGTCATGGGAATAAGGTCCATAATTGTTAATTTGAGGTCAGTTGTATCAGTTCACTTGTATTCCTGTTGTTCATCTATTTGCTCGGGTGGGTACCAGTAACATCTCCATATGTCCTGTCATGCGCTACTGTAGCCCAAGGGCATCTGCTTGTGATAAGTTACGTAAAATAAAGGCTAGATCAAAAACTGTTTCCAAGGTTTTGATCTGCAGTCACATGGGTATATTGTGCAAAAGTTTAAAACAATCTATGCCACCATTTTATGGACCTTTTTCAAAAAATACCTTCATTAATACTAGACATTTTTCTTTTCACTATAATTTGATATGGGAAAATGGTGATCTCTTGTTTTTTATTATGTGTTATTAACTATTATAAAATTTGTTTTTTTTTCAAGTAATTATAAGCCATTTATATTTCATTTGAAACTTCTTAAATTATTGTTTGTTCACTTTTCCATGGAAGTGTTTTTTTAAACATTAAGCAGTTTATTAAATAGCCTTACTGATAAAATGTATTATAGTATCAAACCTTTGCTTTTTTGTGTGGTATTTTAATGACAAGTTTGTCATTGTTAGTAATGCTTATTTTAAAAAAATTTTTTTATTATATCAACATAAGATAGTGCAAAACTGTTCATGATTGGGTTTCAGTCATACAATGTTGCAGCACCCATCCCTCCCCAGTGCACATTTCCCACCACCAGTGTCCCCAGTTTCTCTCCCTACCCTCTGCACTTTTCTTCTCTCTCTCACTCTGTCTCTTCTTTTTGCACATTTTGGTTTGCAATACATACACCGAGGGACTATCATTTAATTACTTTCAATACTCAGTTTTAGTAGTAATGCTTCTTAAGTTGTGTTTGCTCCAGATACATTTTTATTATTCCTAAATTCAGACTATAAAAGCAATGATTGAGAAATGATTTTTTAAATCTAAGCTTCTTATTCTAAAACATGTCTACTTTTTTTTAAAAATCAGGATATGAAAAACATGTGAGCCAAGAAGTTACTGAATTCCTAAAGTTTTTGCAGAATTCTGCTAAGAAATGTGCACAGGATTATGACATGCTCTCTGACGATGCCCGTCTTTTCACGGAGGTAAAGAGATCCCGTTCGTGGAGTCTGCAGTGGCGGTGTTGTGAAATGGACACATGTCCGCTTGGACTGTTTGCGCCCATTTTTACCCACCTCCCATTCCCCTTTGATGCTTTGTATAGGATATGTCACCGGGATGCACTTGCCTGGGTGAGATCCTTGCAGGAGGTTGTACACTTTGGTTGTGGTGTTTACCAAGTGTCATGCTCTTGACTCTGGTTGTCCTGTGTTCTTTGGAGCCAGTGACCCCCCACTGGCAGTGCCAGTATGATCACACTCATGGAGGACTATGCTGGGGTTCTTACAGGCAATCAGGCCCTTTGCCATGGAGCTGTACCAAGCCCCTGCATGCAAGTTTCTCTCTCTCTCTCTCTCTCTCTCTCTCTCTCTCTCTCTCTCTCTCTGTGTGTGTGTAGATGTTGTTATTTTGTTTGGGGGCCACACCTGGCTGTGCTTAGGGCTTTTACTCCTGTTTCTGCCCTCAGGAATCACTCCTAGGAGACTAAGGGGACCACTTGGGGTGCCAGTGAACAAACCTAGTACAGCCCTACCCACGCTGTACTGTTGTTCCAACCCTTGCAGTGTATGTTTAAGTACATACTGGCAGCACTCCAGCGGGACTACAGTAGGCACGTTAATACTCCAACACAGTGGGATTGGGTAGCTCTAGTTTGCCTAGTTGGGTAGTTTGATGTGGTGTCTTGAAGACTAGGTCTGTCTTTACAGGGTGGAGACCACTGAGCCAAAGCCCAGCTTTTCTTATGCCTGTCAACCCTGTACAGGGAGGGGGAGCCTCCTCCAGTGGTGCTCAGCAAGCCGGATGCTGGCTCAGGCAAGGATCTGAGGTTCAGCGACATCCTAGTATGACTATTCTGACTCAGCACAGATTCCACAGGTGGAGGAAGGCCCTGTCCTGCAGCACGGCCCCCACTCAGACAGCAAATCCTAGTTATCACTTGCATTTCTGACTCATGGGAGATGGAGAGTTCCCATGATCTTCAGTAATTCAGTAATTTGCTAGAAAGGTTTATAGAAACGAGGAAAGTGCTTTGTGTAGGATTTGTCACTGCAGAGAATACTACTCAGGAATGACCAGGGGCAAGAGGGCCCAAGGCCTGTGGGAAGGGCCATTGTGTCCAAATGCTGTCCTAACACCCACCTCCTGTGTCCATCATCTGGAGGCCCTCTACAGGTTCTGCTCTCCAACTTCCAAGGTCTTAACCATTGTGGACCTCTGTCCCTTCTCAGAGTTGTAGGAAGGCTGGAAAGGCTATAATGGAGGTTTCATGTCCAAGGCCTGCTAAATTCTGACATTAGTGATTAGCTAAATTTCTGCCCTTCTGTTCCTGTGGGTCAGAGGGTAGGCATGGGCCTTTTAATTGCTTCTTTCTGTCCTGAAACTGTCCTGAGGCCACCTATCATCTCATTGATATACAGACACTGTTGTTGCAACTCTGGAAAGTCCCTGGTTTTAGGAGCTCTGGAACAGTATATATATATATATATATATATATATATATATATATATATATATATATATATATATATATATATATATTCCCTTCTCTCCTTTATTTTCCCTTTGGGATTGAGTGAATGATTGGGCTCCACCCCTGACAATGCTCAGTACTTAGCCCTAGCTCTGTGTTTAGGGATCACCTGGCAGGGCTTGGGGCCTGTTGTGGCCTTGAACTAGACACTCATGTTAACCTCTGCCCTGCCTCCCCAGCCCCTCCCCCTTTTCTTCTTCTTCTTCTTTTTTTTTTTTTTTTGCTTTTTGGGTCACACTGGCAATGCCCAGGGGTTACTCCTGGCTCTTCGCTCAGGAATTACTCTTGGCGGTGCTCGGGGGGACCATATGGGATGCCGGGATCGAACCCAGGTTGGCCACGTGCAAGGCAAATGCCCTGCCCGCTCTGCTGTCACTCCAGTGGCCCCTCCCCTTTTCTTTTTTTCCCTGCTGTTATGCCAACACACACGGGCACACACGGGAGGCCAAGGAGCCGGCTCACCTGACTGCACCTGCTCGCATGGACGGTGCTTGGCCATTGAACCATCTCCAGGCCCCAGATAGGTTTTTCTTGCTGTCTCAAACCCATCTGTAAACAGTATCTTCCAGTCCTCTCCTGGCTCCTCACAGCAGCTGTCACTGTTTCCTGTCTCGGAATTTGCTCCAAGAACCCCATACAAGTGGAGCCGCACAGTATTGTTCTTTCTATGTCTGGCTGGCTTGTTCTACACAGCTTTGTGTCTTTAGGATTCCTCTCTTTGTTAGTGGGTTTGTCAGAATTCTGTTTATCTTCCTATAAGGTGGAGTAAGTCCTCCAAGGCCTGCACGTGGCTATTGTTTGGCCATTCATCTATTGAGGGACACTTGGGTGCTCCCCACTTCGGGGTTGTTGTGAATAATCTAGCTGTGAACATGTTCATGTTTCTGCGTTTCAAGCCTTCATTCTGTGAGTCTTCCGGCTCTTCCCCTCTTAGAACTGGGGGAGCCTTTGCCCTTTACCCTCCTCAGTCCTCCTGGGTTCCCTCACTGCTCTCTGTTCCTGCTTCCTGCACTTTCTGTATTTCAGGCTGGTTCCTATTTTTATGGCCATGGCAGATTCTTCCTTTTTGTAAGCCGGGAGGGGCTAATCAGCGCCCTCCATGCAATTCTGGGCCACATGAGGGTTTGCTGCTATTGGGGCCGTGCTTGTTGATGAGTCCCTCGGGCTGACCCTGGTGAGGTTCAGGGGCCCTTGTGTTGCTGGGGTGGAACCTCGTTCACTACATGCACAGCAGGTGCCCATTCTTCTTGCCTTTACTAGGAATGCATAGAAATTATAAATTATAGTTTGTCCAGAGTCTAGTTTGACTTGTATAGGAGTGACCCTCATGATATATACCACACAGGCCACACTGTGCATCTGTGCTTGGGGACTGTATGGGATACCCCGAAGTTGAACCCCATGTGCATGGTAAGGTTCCTGCCCTCTGTATTAGCTCTCTTGCCCCTCATTTTTTAAGTTTTAAAACATAATGCCGTATAATTTTTCCTTTCTGGGACAGTAAAATTTAGCATTTTAGCAGTTCATTGCTAAGAAGTATTTCAGCCTAAAATGTATCTGAAAGATTTAGATGGGATTTGTTGACAGAATAAGAAAAAATGGGTTTGTTTTGTTTTTTTTCTGTGTCGGGAATAGAACCCCAGATCTTGCACATGTGAGGTCTGTGCTCTACCACTGGACCTCGTCTTTGGCTCTAAGTAGGGTCTTAGAACAGCGTCTTAAACTTTTCCCATTCACAGTTTCCTTTTTTGGCTGAGAAACTTTTTACATGAACCCTGGTACATTTACTGATGAATTTTTTTAAAAACAAGTTTATCACAGGAACCTCCTCCTGTCCCCACATTCATTTAGCATGGTTTAAGAAGCTTAGTTTTAGAAGGAAATATATGTGCTGTGCTACAGGGAGTTATTTACATGTCGTCACAAATGGTTTATGTTCTGATTGTGTAAGTACCCAGTTTTATTTCTGATTCCATTTCCTAGTGAGTTATTAATATTTCTAAGTAGTTGGAGAGAAGTAAATACTAAACACTATATTTGAATGAGTTCTAACATTTTTCCTTTATTTTTTAGATTGTAGATTAGAATAACCAATAAAATGATCTGCTTCTTCAATTCATGGTTCTTTAGAATCTTTTAGGGACATTAAACTTAAGGTTATTCATGTTATTGCTTTAATTGAAGTATGTAATGTTTTGAAAGTTATGTGTGGCTTTATTTCTTTGACATTTTCTTCGTATACACATTTTCTTCATAATTTAATTTCAAATATAATAGAATTGATAATTTTAGTATTATGAAATAGAAAAATTTTGAGAAATTAGGTTAATAAGAATTATTGCAAAATAAAGTTAAATCAAACAGGTTATATGGAATGCTTGTCTGATTTGAACTTTGATTAATGAAATAAGGCTAATATTTGGAATAATTACACAATCATTTATGTCTAAATTGTTTTTGTTTCATTAGAGATATACAATCCAAATGAATTTCTCTTAATTTTCACTTCTAGCAAATTTTAAGGGCTTGTATTGAACAAGTGAAAAAGTACCCAGAATTCTATACCCTCCATGAAGTCACCAGTTTAATGGGATTCTTCCCATTCAGATTGGAGATGGGATTAAAGTTAGAAAAAAACACTTCTTGCTTTGGTAAGGTTTGCTATATAAAGGGATATGCTTTTTTAAAAAAGGGATATTCTCATTTTATCTGAATTGCATCTATTTCATACACAACAATACATTTTGAGCATTACTATGATAAAACCTTAAAAATATGCAGTACACATATGTCCCTTTTTATTTTATAAATAGCAATGTTTTATGTTTATAAAAGTGCCACTACCAAATTTATTTTTAGTGTTTTTAATTCTTATCTTTCTTTTCTTGAACTAAAGCAGGAAGCTTTTATTTTTTTCATTATTATTTTAAGGGATTTTGCTCAGAACCATCCAGGATGTAAGTATAGAGAAGAATCATATGGGAAGTTGGTTTAGACTTTCTGAGTTTCTGCTGTACCCTATTAGGACTTGTACTTCATAAGATGACAGGTTAAAATTTTAAATGGAAGGGGAATTTCCATGGCACTTTTTTACCTTGGATTCTTTTTCAAAAAGCAAATGTGATTGTCAAGCAAAATCGTTATAAAGTTTTGGTTGAAGGAAACTGTGAATTAGGTATCTGTATTTAGAAAAATGAAAAGCTTTAAGCTAAGAATTTTGTTTTTGTTTTCTTTAGGGATAAAATACAAGAAGAATTTTGTAATGACACTTTTTTTTTTGGTCTGATTTAGGGCAGTGTAAAGTTTGTAAAAACAGTATTTCCCTCAATGCCTTTAAAATTGCATCTCTCAAAAGACAGTATGCCTGCCATTGAAACACCAGAACAAATAGCCGCAGCAATGCATGATGTAAGTAAGATCACTCCCTAAGTGATCTTTTGTACTTATTCAGCAACTCTCTGAATTTCCTATTTTATTACTTTGTCCTAGAAATTTTTCAACAGAAACAGTCAGCTAATAAGTTGTATATTGTTTTTCAGGATATTAGTAATGATCCAAATGCAGAGAAGCTTGTTTCAAGATACCACCCTCATGTAGCTTTAACTAGTCAGTCGTTATTTACTTTATTAAATAATCATGGACCAGACTACAAGGAACAGTGGAAATTCCAGTGTGTATTCAGCTAATACCTGTTGAAGGTTTGTGATTTGCCTTGTCGATGTTCTCGAAAGAAAGTTGGTATGTTTGAACATAGGTGGTGGTTTACCAAATGCCAGAGTCTGAATTTTTATTTTAAAAGGCTGTAAATTTGACATTTACACCCAGAAGAAATTTCTAACATAGAGTGCTACTGTAGAATTGACATTCACAAATATGTTATTAGATCTACAAAACCTGTGCTTGTGTGTGGGGAGTGTGAGGGGTGGAGAAATAATTGTGGTGCAGGGTGGCCAACAATACACAAAAGTCAATTACACATTGCTGTGAATACACAATGCACTGAACTGAAAGTATGTAAGACTGTTAGGTAGCCCAAGTAGGTGAGTTACCAAGACTGATTTGTCTGTTGCAGTTCAGAATAGAAATATGCCGATGCTTATAAATGTTCAAGAGTCTCTTATCATCATCTAGTAAAATTATTGTTGGCACAGAAATTCCTCTGTGCACTGCACTTTACTTTTACTATTTTTATTATTCAGTTCTTACAGGGTTCTACTTTCAAAAAGTGATGAAACTTTTCAAGCAATTTACTTTAAATGTGTAATTTTTGTTTCATTACACGTAGCCTTTTATTATTATATGTTGTTGTTACACATTAGTTCTGGTATACACAAAAAATATTAAATATAAAACAAAAATAAAGTGCAGTGCAGAGAGTCCTTTTAGAGCATGTTTTTGCTTAACAGAGTCTCTAGTCCTTATATATATTTTCTTCCATTAATTTATATTTTCCAATTTTCTCTTTATACTTTATATAAACATTGTGGTTTACAAAGTTGTTTATGATGATTTGTGGCATTCAATATTCTCACATCAATCCCACCACCATTACACCTTCCCTCCACCATTGTCTACAATTTTCCAACCACCTCTTAAGCCTACACCCATAGTAGACCCTCATTAATTTATTTAATATTGATTGCTGTCAATATTTTGCTAAGAGAATGATCCCAAAAAATGTGTCCTTAGAAGAAAGTGAATGAAGATTGTTGTATCTCACCATGACTCCACTAAGTCCTTGTATGAGAGATTACAAAGATATTACTGGTTAAGCTTTCTGCTTTCTGTGTCTATATTTCATTATTTACGATTGCTCTCCTACATTGCACCCCACCCAATCTAGTGTGCTACTACTGGTTTATTAGTGTTATAGATTCTGTGATGTCACTTGGCCACAAAGGCTCCAGGAAATCCAAAATTTTTAAAGGAGTGATATAGCTGGAGTTAAATTTTTAACTGGGTGGCCACTTTGGGGAGTTTGTGTCAAGGCTTCTGGAAGTACAGGGGTGGGGAGGTAGCCTATCCCAACTCGGTGGAATCCTGGAGATTTCAGTCACAAAACCCACATACCTCAGTTGTTTTCCAGATTAATTTCTGGATAAGACTCATCGGGAGCTGTGGGTTCTCGGCAGAAGCAAGGCGGCAATTGTGGAGTGTGGAATTTTTGGCTGCTGAAGCTCTGTTTGGGTGGGCCCTGGGCTGACCCCCCCTCCAGGGTGCCCAAGCCAACTTTTTTTTTTATTTTGGCTTTTTGGGTCCACCTAGCGATGCTCAGGAGTAAGTCCTGGCTCTGCTCCTCAGGAACTACTCCTGGCGGTGCTTGGGGACCATATGGGATGCCGGGGATCGAACCCAGGTCGGCGCGTGCAAGGCAAATGCCCTACCCACTGGACTATGTCCCGCACCCATAAGAGTCTTATAAATTGTCCTTACCTCTTTAAGGAATATTGAAGATACTGTGGTTCAAGGGTGGGAAAAGTAATGGCACATGTGCTTTGCTGTCCTCTAGTAATTTTCCTGTCATTCTTTTAAAAAGATACTTGTTAAAAATTAATCACCCATTCTCTGTTTTAAGGTTCAAAACCAGTTAAAGTAATTTATATTAATTCACCACTTCCTCGAAAGAAAATGACAATGAGAGAGAGAAATCAGCTCTTCCATGAAGTTCCATTAAAATTCATGATGTCCAAAACCACAACTGTTCCCGTCTCTGCAGTATTTATGGACAAACCTGAAGATTATGTGTCTGAATTGGAAGTATGTAATGCTTTCTTCTTTTTCTTGAGAGAATGTACCTGTTCATGTTGTGAAGCATTAAGCTTTATTGAAAATCTGTGTGTTAAAAATAGGGCCTTTAGATGCACTCCAGGTTATACTAGAATTAGGATTAGCTGAGCAACTAATTCTACTTCCCCAGCTTCGCTTTCCTCCTTTTAATAAGAGAGACTTCACAGTGTTGTGTGATGATTAACTTTGATATTTAACGTGAAATGCTGCATTTATGTACACTAAAACTCACTGATGGTGATAATCATGATAGTGATTATTCTCATAGTTTAGGTCTTTTATATATTAAAAAAGACTAGGTGACTGGTCAATAGCTATGTCATTTCTTTTCTATCTTAGTGCTTTTTTTTATTGAATTCTGAATTTTTACTATTTCTCTGTCTTAAGTTTTTTGATGTCCCTTTTTTTTTTTTTTGAGCCACATCCTGCAGTACTCCGGCCACTCTTGCTAGTGCTGGGGAGTCAGGCTGTGCCACGGAACTCAGGCTCTTCATATATAGCTTATTACCAAGCTATATATGAAGCTGCCACCTCAGGGCTTCCAAAGTCCAGTAAAGTCACTTCCTCTCCGTTTCTCCATCATGTCAAAGGCTGTTTTTCTTGGGTGTTGCAGCCTGCCCCAGGCTGCAGTGGGAAGCACTGCTGAGTCCCAGACTATAAGAGCACATGGAGTGGGTGTGTGGAAATGGTTGCCTTCCTGGCCAGGCCTCTCTTTCTTCTTTGGGATTCTGTGTGCCTCTAGATTAGTAGAAATTCCTCTTGAATACAATCCATTTCCTGTACGGTCATATTACTACTTGGTAAATATGTCTGTCTATGAATATTTCAATGGGAAAATAAAATTGAATAATCAGTTGCTAATAGTTAGGCGTGTGATCCTTTCAGAACCATCAGACTTTAATTGGTGTTTAAAGGTCATAACAGTGCGGTATGTAGAGACATGAAGATAGGTGACCTGGAATTGTTAGCTAATGGTTTACCAAAAATATATGTTTTTTTAAGCTGTCTTATGAAGTTAATGAGAGCCGAAAAATTGAGACCCTTGAGAATTTGGATCTGGATTTTAATGATGATGTCACAGAACTTGAGACTTTTGGAGTGACCACTACGAAATCCTCTCAGTCTCCAAGCCCCAAACGCACTAACACGGTGCCTAGCAGTGCAGACCCTGCCACTGCCCTCACCACAGCTCCTGCCACCGTGGTGCCGGGTGCACCAGACAATTCTACTCATTCTAGACGTTTATCTCAGATCTTGATGGAGCAGCTGCAGAAGGAGAAACAGCTGGTTACTGGTGTGGACGGTGGCTCTGAAGAGAGTCAAGAGAAAGACAGGCCAGGGTTTGCCCCTCTGGTGAGAAGGCAGCTAGTTCTCACAAGCCTCTGATTCACAACTGTGATCAGAAAGCCTCTGCTCCCTCCCAATTAGAAAGCTCCATGGAAATTGAAACTGCAAGCAATGTGGTTGCTGACCAGGCATGTGACCAGGAGACACGCAGTATTCCAGAGCATGCAGACAGATCAAAGGAAGAGACACTTAGATCCAGCACAGCGAAACCTGAAGGTGTTGCTTGCAGTAGTGATACTGATGAAGATTGTTTAGTCATTGACACAGAGTGTCAGAACAGCAGTAACGAAAAGACAACCAACGCAGACTCTAATTTAAATTCGAAATCAGTGAGTCCAAATTCATCCTCTGCACAGTCTTCCATAGGAAACCAGACGAACTCTACTTGTCCTGAGGAATCATGTGTTTTAAAAAAACCTATCAAACGAGTCTATAAAAAATTTGACCCAGTTGGAGAGATCTTAAAAATGCAGGATGAACTCTTAAAGCCAATCTCCAGAAAAGTACCTGAATTGCCTTTAATGAATTTGGAGAATTCTCAACAGCCTCCTACTTCTGAGCAACCCTCTACTCCTTCAGACCCCTCAGGTTGGCCAAAATCTTCATGGCCTGCGTTTCAGAAGCCAAAAGGACGTGAGTAAATAATTTATAAAGTTTCAACACAGGCTCTGTTGCCTATTCCTTGTTCTTAATTTTCTTGTCCTTTACTTTCTCATTTTCTCTTTGTTATAACCTGTTTTATAATTTTTTTGGTTGGGGGTAGGGGTACACATCCAGCGATCTTTAGAGCTTTGCAGCAGGAATCATTGCTGGTGGTACTTGGGGGACCATATGGGATGCCAGGATGTGCCTGCAAGCAGACACTACCTGCTGTCCTATCTCTCCGTCCTGTTGTGTAATTCTTACACAGTCATTGGTATGTTTCAGCCTGCAGTATTTCCACTTACACAACCTCTCTACACATAGACTCACAGGAAGGAGGGGTTTGTTACCTGTTGTGTCCAGCAGGTACAAGGACTGCTACCCTATAGGTTAGATAGTTCACCGGATGAGGAGGAGGAAGTGTGGAAGAAACAAGCTTACATATTTATTAGTCCAAATATTTGCTGCTGCTTTGAGACTACTGTTGTAGACATTCTTCCTTTAGAAAGATGACTTTTTTTTTTTTAGGTTGTTGGACATTATTTATTCTTTTTTTAAAATTATTTTTTATTTTTTACAATTACAAAGATATACAATTAAAAAGTTCATATTTGGGTTTTGGTCATACAGTGTTCCAGCACCCATCCCGCCACCAGTGCCCATCTCCCACCACCAACGTCCCCGGTTCCCTCCCCCCCCAGCCCTCCTCCATGGCAGGTAGAAAGATGATTTTAATCAACTTTGCCTCAATTCAGATAACATTATTTTTTAAAGCTCTGCTTCCTCTCACTTTATGAACTGTGTCGCTGATGCTGTTTTGCCTAGGTTAATGAAGGTCATAGTTCAAAGGAAGCAAACGTGGTACAGCTCCTGGTGCATTTGCACTGAAAGCAAGCAAATACCAAAGATGATGGTGCCAGGGCCAGCTTGAAGGAAATAGAGTTGATGGATATTTAAGAATAGATAATTTACTGACCTTACTTTGTGGTGATGATGGAAGGGCAATGTGTTTTAAGGTAAAAAATAAGTGAAATCTAATTACTTTTAAAGGATTGCCATATGAACTTCAGGATTATGTTGAAGATACTTCAGAATATGTAACTCCTCAGGAAGGAAATTTTGTTTACAAGTTATTCAGCCTGCAAGACCTGTTGTTGCTTGTGCGATGCAGTGTCCAGAGAATAGAGACCAGACCACGCTCCAAAAAACGAAAGAAAATCAGAAGAGTAAGTTGTTTGGGGAAGTTGGGATTCAGTGACATAGTAATCAGCACATCTTTCACTCGTATCACTTGTCTTCCTGTTGTTCGATTTGCTCGAGCGGGCATCAGTAACATCTCCGTATGTCCTGTCGCAAGCAAGTGGAGCCCAAGGGCGTCTGCTTTGCACCAGGAACAGAAAGAGCCTCAAACCATTCCTTCAGGTCATGGGAATGAGGTCTATAAATGTTACTGGTTTTTGGCATCTCAAATACAACACGGGTAGCTTGCCAAGCTCTGCCATGTAGAGCACATCTTTAACATTCTATTATTTCCATATTTGCTTTTATTCTTGATCAAGGTTGCAGTACTGCTTCCAGAATTTAAAGTAAAATACTGAAAATATTAAATAAGGGCCGAGGAGTGGAGACGGCAGTGTTCGGTTACATGAAAGAGTGAAGAGTACCAGGCAGATTGTTGAGGGCAGGGGCAGAGCGTACCCAGCAGTGCCCAAGGCTTGCTCCTGTCTCGCGGTGCTCGGGATCACTCCTGGCAAATTGGGGGACCATATGGCGTGGTAGGGATCAAACCCAGGTCAGTTGTGTGCACCGCAAGCACCTTACCTGCTGTACTGTTTCTAGCCCATCAGGATGAGACCCAAATCGAATGCATAAGCTTTGTGAAATTGCACCACTTGGCCAATCATTTGACACTGATTAGCACAGGTATTACTGCTTTCTCTATGAATTTAGATTCTTTTTCACTTGGTTTTGTTTTTGATTTATGCAGAATCAGAGCTTACTCCTGGCTTTGTGCTCAGGGATCACTCCAGGTGGGGCTCAGGGACCATATGGTGTGCTGGCAGCCAGTCTGAGGTCAGCTGCATGCATGGCGAGTGCCTTAATCCAGTACTTTTCTTTCTGACCCCTGAGTTTAAGGGTTTTGCTTTTGTTTTTTCCATATCTCACCACCTATTTATGGTTGGCTTGTCCTAAAGGTTTTTTTTGTGCCTGCCCCCCACTACCACATCAGCAATTCAGCACTTACGTTTTTAAAAACTTAATATAATGATCGCCCAACCTTTTTTAGTTTTTTTGCAAATAAAATTGACATAAGACCTGTGACAGTTCTACAGTCACATAAAGGGAAATTGCTTTTCCTTCCTTCCTTCCTTCCTTCCTTCCTTCCTTCCTTCCTTCCTTCCTTCCTTCCTTCCTTCCTTCCTTCCTTCCTTCCTTCCTTCTTCCTTCCTTCCTATTTCCTTCCTTCCCTTTCTTCCTTTCCTTCCTTCCTTTCCTTCCTTCCTACCTTTCTTCCTTCCTTCCTCCCTCATTTCTTCCTTCCTTCCTTCCTTCTTCCTTCCTTCCTATTTCCTTCCTCCATTCTTCCTTTCCTTCCTCTTTCCTTCCTACCTTTCTTCCTTCCTCCCTCCCTCATTTCTTCCTTCTTTCCTTCCTTCCTTCCTTCCTTCCTTCCTTCCTTCCTTCTTCCTTCCTTCCTATTTCCTTCCTCCTTTCTTCCTTTCCTTTTTTCCTCTTTCCTTCCTTCCTACCTTTCTTCCTTCCTTCCTCCCTCATTTCTTCTTTCCTTCCTCCCTTCCTTCCTTCCTATTTCCTTCCTCCTTTTCTTCCTTTTCCTTCCTTCCTCTTTCCTTCCTTCCTACCTTCCTTCCTTCCTTCCTCCCTCATTTCTTCCTTCTTTCCTTCCTTCCTTCCTTCCTTCCTTCCTTCCTTCCTTCCTCCCTCATTTCTTCCTTCCTTCTTCCTTCCTTCCTATTTCCTTCCTCCTTTCTTCCTTTCCTTCCTTCCTACCTTTCTTCCTTCCTTCCTCCCTCATTTCTTCCTTCCTTCCTTCTTCCTTCCTTCCTATTTCCTTCCTCCTTTCTTCCTTTCTTTCCTTCCTCTTTCCTTCCTTCCTACCTTTCTTCCTTCCTTCCTCCCTCATTTCCTTCCTTCCTTCCTTCCTTCCTTCCTATTTCCTTCCTCCTTTCTTCCTTTCCTTCCTTCCTCTTTCCTTCCTTCCTCCCTTTCTTCCTTCCTTCCTTTTCTTCCTTCCTTCTTTCCTTCCTTCCTCCTTCCTTCCTTCCCTCCCTCCCTCCCTCCCTCCTCTCCTTCCTTCCTTCCTACCTTCCTTCCTACCTTCCTTCTTCCCTTCCTACCTCTTTTCCTTCCTTCCCTCCTTCCTTTCCTCCCTCCCTCCCTCATTGAATCAGGGCCTCACACATGAAAGACATGCGTATGTTCCACCATTGAACCCCATTACCTGCCTATCTATCTTCATTATTATTATTTTAAATTATTTTAAATTTTATTTTACTCACCATGATTTACAGTATTTCAGTGATTGGTTTCATTTGGTGGACACAGTGTTCCAATTCCACAGTTCCACAAAAGTGTCTGCTCCCTCCACCCGCCATCTCAGGGCCTTGGGTTGGGCCCCATGACCCCACATGGTAAATCAGCTCACAGACCTGTTCCTTTGAGCTGTTTGTTATTCCCCTGCTATTCTGTTTTATAGGCCACATATGGAGAGAGATCATTGGGTATCTTCTTCCACTGGCTTCACTCAGCATGACACGTGTAGCAGCAAATCACATGACTTCATTTTTTCTTACAGCTCCATAGCATCCCATCATATTGCCATGGTATCTTCAGCCAGTCATCTGTTCTTTCCAGATTTTGGCTATTGTGAATAGTGTGTAATAGGAGTGCAAATGTCTTTTCTGAATAGAGCTTTTGAACTATTGCTGGGTCATATAGAAGCTTAATTCCTTGTTTTTTGAGACATATCTGTATCGATTTCCAAAAACTCTGGCCCAGTCAACATCACCACCAACAGTGAACGAGGTCCATTTTTCCTCTCATCTGTGCCAGTACTAGTTGTTCTTTGTGAGGTGTGTCAGTCACTGTGTGAGATGATATTCTCATTGTTTTGATTTGCATTTCCATGATGATCATTGATACGAACTTTTTTATATGCTCATTGGTCTTTAGTATGTTTTCCTTTTTCATTTTAAATAGGGGTCTCCCCAGTGGTACTTGGGGCCTGGAGCAAGGCAAATTAATTGTAATCAATTTGGATGTCATTCTATAAACATTTTGGTTTTTTATTTTGTTTTTTGGACCACATCTGACAGTGATCAGAGGTTATTCCAGACTCTGTGCTCAGCAGTTACTCTTGGTGGGATTTAGGAGACCTTATGGGGTACCAGGGATTGAACCAGGGTCGACTGCATACAGAGCGAATGGCCTACTGCTGTACTGTCACTCTGGCCCCACCATAAACATTCTGAATACATATATTGTTTTACCTGTGGATTACACTTTCAAGATTTTCTTTCTTTTTTTTTTTCTTTTTTGGGTCACACCCGGCAATGCTTGGGGTTTTCTCCTGGTTCTACACTTAGGAATTACGCCTGGCGGTGCTCAGGAGACCATATGGGATGCTGGGGATGGAACCCCGGCCGGCACTGCCCGCCCGCAAGGCAAATGCCTTATCCCCTGGGCTATCGCTCCAGCCCCAAGATTTTCTTTATTTTGATTCTTGCTATCTTACCTCACTTTTATCTCTTCTACCCTCTGTATCTTTACTAGTTCGTATTGATCTGCCAGTCTATAGCACTGTGGTACACAGTAGTTTTCATAATGTTTTACACAATGTTTAATACATAATACCAAATAGTTAATTTATGTATTTTGAAATTGTTGATCAACAGTTTAATTTTTATGTAAAATGTAATCTGTGATAATAGTTTATATAATTGTTTCATAATATGTTATAGTTTAACCCTATAAACTACATAATATGTTGTAGTTTAAATATATTAATAAATTATTATATGAGGCCTAGGAATAATGTCCTATTCATCCCCCGTTTTTCCTAAATGCCTTATACCACGAAAATACAATAAATAGATACTAATTAATGAAAGAGCCTGAGGGTAAAGAAAGAAGAGGATCTTAATAAGAAAAGAAACTATAGGGAAATTGAGACCCTAGTTGAGAAATTTTTAAATGGTGTTATTTGGGGCAGGAGCATTAGTACAGCCATTCAGGAGTTTGCCTTGCACACAGCCGAACTGAGTTTAGTCCCTGGCGTCCCATATGGTCCCTGAGCACTGCCAGGAGTGATTCTTGAGCACAGAGCCAGGAGTAGCCCCTGAGCATCACTGGCTATAACCCTAAAATCAAAATAAATAATAAATGGCAATATTTAAATTCTTAGGTGAATCCTCATTTATATTTCTTGTATAAAGGCTACTTTGTTTAGGAAGATGTCTCTGTTGTCTTTCTTCTTTGTTTTTCTTTTTTTTAATTCTGTGTAATAGGAGTTGAGATTTTTTTTTATTTCCATCATATTATTTTCCTACTTCTTCAAAACTCTATAAAGGTGTACATCAGTGGAGAACGTAGCTGGACCTTGGTACCTACTAAGTTCTACGGTAATTATGCACTCACACCAAGTAACTTTGAACAATTTGATATTATCTATTAGTGCCTATCTCAGCCAGCATTTTTGAGAGCTATAGTAAAACATGATTGGAAAATTTAAGTCCAGTTATTTGAAATTCATATTGGCATTCTGTAGCCAGAAAAAAGAATCCTGAGGTATTTGAATGTTAAGGAAAACTAGACTTTCTTGTATCTGATTAAGAATGAACTGTTCACAAGAAATTTAATATTAGAGACCAGAGTGGTAATGCAACAGATAGAGTGCTTGCCTTGCTGTGGCTGACACAGTTTCCATCCCTGGCACCCCATATGATCCCCCAAGCCCCAGCAGAAGTCAGTCCTGAGATCAGAGCCAGGAGTAAGCCCCAAATATTGCTAGTATGACCTCAAAACAAAAATAAAAAAGAAAATGAAATAATAATTGGATCTGTTTAGGAATGCATGTAAGCCTTTATAAAAATTAAAAGATAAAAACCATGCAGAGTTTTTACTTGGGGATAATAGGAGCTACCGCCAAATAAGAAAAGAAGTAGGCAACCCGGTTTTTACATAGAAGATGTTTGTAAACAAAAACGAATTTTTACTCTGATTTTGGGATACCAAGATAAATTATTCAGATTTTTCTTTCCGCTGGCTTCCTGGAGATGGCAGTAGAATACATAGAGAAATAAGAACCAGATTTAGGGTTTGGTTTTATATATACTGTAAAACTCAAGAAAAGTCCCCCCCCAACCCCCAAAATATTTTTTGTCAGAAATGAAATTGTAATTTCAAGAAACTTAGAAGAAACTTGGGGAGGGAGGGGAAGAGAGAGAGAGAGAGAAATAGATATATATATATATATATATATATATATAGAGAGAGAGAGAGAGAGAGAGAGAGAAGAGAGAATACAGCAGGTAGGGTGTTTGCCTTCCATGCAGCCAACTTGGGTTCGATCCCAGGTAACCCTGGTTCCCTGAGCACACCGAGAATAAGCCCTGAGCACAGAACCAGGAGTAAGTCCTGAACACAGGCAGGTGTTATCCAATCAAACTTCAAAAGGGAAGACCTGGGTGGGGTGGGGGTTTTCCAGTATGGGACCACTATGAAAATGACCACTAGATGAAAATGATCACTCCGGACAAGAACTGAGTGTGGAAAGGACGGAAAGTGATATACACGATGCCCTTTCAGTAACTTTTGCAAACCACAATGCCTACAAGGAGAAAAAGGAGATAAAGAAAGAGTGAGAGGGAGGGAGGGCGGGAAGAGAGAAAGAGAAGTGTCTGCCATAGAAGTAGGCTGGGCAGGAGGGAAACTAGGGACAAGGGTGATGGGAAATACACTGGTGAAGGGTTGGGTATCAGAACATTGTAAGACTGAATGAAACCCAGTCGTGAACAACTTTGTAACTGTAAAAAGAAAAAAAAGAGGATCTTTTCATTAATTATCTGTTCACCTGCTCTTCCATAAACTCTGTCCTTGAGCCTATTCAGTCTATTTCATACTCTTAAGGGCCATCATTTCTTTATTTGCTGTTAAGTTAGAAGCAACTGTACGTTGTATGCAAATGACCAATTTCTAAAGAATTATTATACAATAATGTACGTTTAGCAATAATATAATTCTAAGTATACTTGATTTCTTTTAATCGGATATGACTCTCTAGAGGGTCTTAGTCCTTTAAGTTTGATCCGAGGAATGCCAACTATTCAAAATGCAAAACCAGTTCGTTACCCTAGATTCTGCATTTTAAGAAGATAACCAATTTATTCGTGCACACATTTGAAATTTCAGCAGCTCCTCTGTTCTCGTGGGAGAGAGATTTACAAGCTGAGCATAGCAGACTTTGCGTGCTGGGGGCCAGGGTTCCATGCCTACGCATCACAGCGTTCCCGGAGCACTTCCAGGTGTGGCCCCAAAACAATAACAAAGCCTTATAATAGTTATATAACATTTGAAGTAATCATATGAACCACATATTGGTGGAGTTTTACTGGATTTCTGTTTACTTCCATCATTGTGCTAAGACCACTAAATTTCCCATTTTGTGAAATTCAAGAATTCTGAAATTTTCTTAATGTATTTTTTAAGTGTATAACAAGAATTCTGAAAAATTCCTGAAGTGTTTTGAAGTGATAGCTTTGAGTGATTTCAGAAATACAAGTGTTCATCTCTCGTCACATTCCCTGAGTCACAGGTGGCCTCTCGGTGAAAGTGAGGGACTGCAGGCAGGGCACTTAGCTTGGTCTCATGAGTGCATGAGTGTGATGGTGCTCTGTGAGCACACAGCTTGTGCTTTCTTACATTCTTCCATTTCACTCCATCTACTCTGGGTCCTGACCTAGAATTCCTCAAGGGTTCTTCCTGTCAGGCGCCACGCTTGATCTGTGTGCAGATGATGCTTCCAGAGTGCGGATGTCTGTGTTTCACTGCAGGATGAAATCAAGACCTTCAGGTCATTCAGATCAGAGACAGTGTGACTGATGTTTGGACAGACACTTGAGTAGCTTTTGTTTGATTGAGAATAATTAATGTGTGCATCAGTCATTACTTCCCTGGCTTAAGCTGGGAAGATTGGGCAGTTAGTATCATTCATTCTCTCGCCCCGTATTCCTATGTCAGGCACAGTCTCTGACAGATCCAATGTGTGCTTAGGATTGGTGATGGGCGTATTGATGTTCAGTGTGGAATGGAGCGGTGGTTGGCTCCGGTCTCTTAACCATTCATCTCTTGCACCCTCCCACCAGAGTTTCCCTCTCTGTGAGTCCCAGATGTATCTGTCTTTCTGTCTGAATCCCACTGAATTTGAGAGGATGAAATTAAGATGAGTGGAAATCATTTTCAAACTGGCAGCTCTGTCGAGGTAAATGTATTCGCTATTAACAGCAAATTGAGCTTTGAAAAAGCATTACCTTCTATTGCAGCAATTTCCAGTTTATGTACTACCAAAAGTGGAGTATCAAGCTTGCTATGGAGTTGAAGCTCTGACTGAGAGTGAACTATGTCGTTTATGGACCGAAAGTTTACTGCATTCCAACTGCTCATTCTATGTTGGTGAGTCAAACAAAACTGTAACTTGCATTATCCCTTTAGTTTTCTATGTGCGCTTTTAAATACGATTGTGGTTACTTTCATTCTGTACACTTTGCATTTTGATTTTTGGGCTGTTTGTTTTTTGCGTTTCTAGGTGGGTGCAGTTGGGTTTGGGAGCACATCCGGTAGTACTCAGGGAACCACATGCAGTCCCAGGGAATTGAACCTGGGTCGTTTGTGAGCAAGACCATACTCTCTGTTCTCTGACCCCTCATCCTGTACTATTCACAAATTTATAATGGTGCTAACATTTAATCTACTTTTAAACATCATCTCTGCTCCAGAGTTCCAAACCAAGTCACAAACCAAGTTGTATATTATGTAATACACTGAAGTATTCTCGAATCCTTCCTCAAGCTGCTAAATGTGTGGATGTGCTTCATGTATCCCTTGATCACTTGACATCCCGTTATTCATTGATTTGCTCGAGCAGACACCAGTAATATTTCCATTTGACCCTATCACATGCCAGTGTAGCCCAATGGCATCTGCTTGCTTCAGGAATACAAAGAGCCTCAAATCGTTCCTTCAGGGTCTTAATGAAGAAGTCTGACCATCTTGTAGGTGGGCAGCCACATGATCTTTTGACATCCCGTGGGATCCAGTCAGTAATGGCTCTAGTCCAGTGGTTGTCTCCAAATCGCATTACATGTCCAGCCCATCTGATTTTTGATGCCTTGGCAAACGAGACAGTGTCCCTGATTCTGGAATAGCGACGGAGGTCGGAACTCCAGATTCCTTCTTTCACTTGAGTGAGGTGTGATATTCCAAGCATAGCTCTTTCGGTTCCTCTCTGGGAGACCTGAATAGCATTCTTATCCTGCTTTCGTAGGACCCAGGTCTCTCAGGCGTATGTTAATGCAATGCAGGGAGAACAGTGGAGTTGAAGAGATGTGCCTGGAGCTGGAGGTTCTTTATCTTTTTAGCTATTTCTTCGATGCCTTTGAAGGCATTCCATGCCGCTCTCTTCCTCCTGTGCAGCTCAAGTTTTGTTGTTCATCATGTTGACTTCTCAACCTAGGTACACATAACTGCTGCATTCAGAGATGTTTGTTCCATTGAGAGTGAATGGGGCCTCTGGAACTAGTTCATTTTTCATGAACATAGTTTTGCTGAGATTCAGCTGTAGACCTATCTTTCCACATTCTCGGTCGAAGTCAGCCAGTATTTGTGCCACTTGGTTAATGTTTGGTGTTATTAGAACGATGTCATCAGCGAAGCGGAGGTGGTGTAGTTGCCGACCATCTTCACTCCCATTCCTTCCCATTCTAATTGTCGCATGATGTTCTCGAGGGTGGCGCTGAAGAGTTTTGGTGAAATGGTATCACCCTGCCGAACCCCTCTTTTGACATCGATGATCACCTTTTTGTAGAATGGTGAGATCCTGGTGGTGAATCTGTAATACAGCTCATGAAAGATCTTGATGTATTGGGTTTGAATGCCCTGTTTGGCTAGGGCTTCGATGACCGCTTCAGTCTCCACAGAATCAAAGACTGACTTTAAATCAGTGAACGTGAGACATTGATTTATACTGCTTCATGTATATAAAATAACACTGTAATTAGCAACAAAAGATCTTTCATTGCTAATAGTGTGTGACTATAGACAGTGTATCAGGCCCTTGTTTAGTCTGCTTTTGATTGTTGTTTTAAGAACTCTTCTGTATCATAGATGACTTTCCATTGTTTTTTTTTAACATTTTATTATACCACCGTGAGATATACAATTACAACGTTGTTCACGCTTGGGGGTTTCGGTCACACAGTGCTCTAGCACCCTGCCCTCCACCAGTGCCCCTCAACCACCACCCATGTCTCCAATTCCCTCCCCTCCCACATCCTGCCTAAATGGCAGGTTCTTTATCTCCTCTCTCTCTCTCTCTCCTCCTTCTCCCACATATTGTGGGTTGCACTACATACACTTAGAAGCCATCATTTGCATTTTTTGTCTGTATTTAATGCTCAGTTCTATGTTGGTATCAGACCTTTAGACATTTATTCACACATGTTCCCTTCTCTGTCTAATCTGTACAAAGCTCTAGGGAGTATTACCATCTTGACAATGTTAATTCTCCCCATCCATGAGCAGGGAATGGACTTTCCATTGTTTTTATCAGACGTCTGGATTAGTAGCTATTTCTTAATATAAAATGTACCATTTCTCTGCATCATTGCCTGTTGTTGGCCTGGTAGTCTGTTGGATATTATCTCATTGTTTTCACTTGCCTTCAGTTTGATGTCATTCATCTTTCAGTGTTCGGTTGTATATTCAAGCCTTTTACCCATTTTCGTTTCGTCAGGTTTGGTGGCTCTTTATTGGTCTTAAATGCACAAATATTTTTCTCCTACTTTTTGCTTTTCAACTTCTTGTTGGTGTCTCTTGAACTTAATTAAGAACAGTTTACCACCATTTCTCTAATGGCAATGTTTTTCTTGTCCAGCTGAAATAGTCCCTGGAGCCTGGGCCTCACATCATTTTCTAGAATATCTATCACGATATATATATATACACACACACACATATATATATGTGTATATATACATACATATATATGTGTATATATATACATATATGTATATATATTTTCTTACATATGATATTTCTTTTTTATTAAGACACTGATTTGCAGTTTTTCAGGTGTGCATTCTAACAACAATCTCTTCACCAGTGTCCACTTCCTCCAGCAGTGTATATTATATATATATTATTTAAATATTATATATTATATAATTATATACTATTATAATCATTATAATCACATAATATTATAATAATATTATAATTATAATTCAATAATTAATTATTATATAGTTATATAATTATGATAATAATACAATTATATGATATTATAATAATATTAAAATGATTATAATATATTATGATCATAATATATTATAATATTCTATAAAATTATATAATTATATACTATTATTTAAATATTATATATTTAAATACATATCAATTTAATTTGAATTTATACTTTTAAATGTATTTTTTAGAATATGAAGCCTGTATTTTCTGTGTGAGCACCATTTATTGAAAAGATCACTTTGTCTTGGTCAGGCAAATGTCTGTGAACTAGATTTTGGATTATCTGTATTTCTCCCTGAGGCAATGCCTGTTTTTTCCTACTTTTTTTTTCTAGCCAGAGCAATTACTTAATTAATCAAGTTAGACAATCAACTGGCTTAATCATGCTGGTACCATGAAATGTTTATTGTTTGGTAGAGTAAATCTTGTTCTTCAAGACTTTCTTGACTGTTCTTGGACCTTTGCACATAACAATTTTAGAATTAGTGAATTTAAGTTTCTATCTGCAGTAGGAAGAAGATTGGAAAAATTTTGGTAATTATGTTATTGCTTTAGATTCTGCAGTTTGCAGTATTGTTAGTAATAGTTTCTCATGCACATCTTTCCAGTACCACGCCCCCCAGGGTCCCCACCCACACCCCCAAAGTGTCCAGCACCCCTCCCTCTCTCCCCTCCTCCCCAACTCCACTATGTGGGTCACTTCCCCATTGTATTGCTTTTGGCCGGTTGTTGCTCCCTTGCTGTCTTTCTTTACGGCCCACATATTCTCATTCTGTATCTTGAGAATTGGGATTTTTTTTAAGTAAGTGTATGGACTAAATAAGTGTGCAACAGCACCTTTACAAAAATAAATTTTCCTGGAGCTGGAATGATAGTACAGCAGGTTGGGCAACAAACAAAAGACTTGAAGACATCAATAAATACCATTAGAGATGGAATGCACACCCGTCCCGCATAAACTGCAACCTAGAAAGGTGGCTGGGAATAAATCTGGGCTGGGAAACAGGAAAGAATCAGCAATCAGAGGAGGGGATCCAGAGGGGTGGGCGGGCGCTTGAGCTGTGCCTCACTTAACAGCTCCTATTCAGTCTGTCTACATAAGTATTTATTTACAGATACATGCATTTCCTTCCCTCTTTTTTTTTTAAACACCATCATTTCAGAGTTGTTCATAATGCAATTTGTGGTGATTGTTATATCTCACACTGGTGTTGCTAAAGTCATTGTCAGTTTACCGAGCTGGTTGGTGCTGATTGAGCCTTCTATGTTCCTGTTTTTGCTCATTGCTCATGTGGGCTCTATCTCCTCTGTCCTGAGCTTAGTGGGCTCTGCACTGTCCTGAGCTTATGGGCTCTCCTCTGTCCTGAGCTTAGTGGGCTCTGCACTGTCCTGAGCTTATGGGCTCTCCTCTGTCCTGAGCTTAGTGGGCTCTGCACTGTCCCTGAGCTTAGTGGGCTCTCCTCTGTCCTGAGCTTAGTGGGCTCTGCACTGTCCTGAGCTTATGGGCTCTGCACTGCCCTGAGCTTAGTGGGCTCTCCTCTGTCCTGAGCTTAGTGGGCTCTCCTCTGTCCTGAGCTTAGTGGGCTCTGCACTGTCCTGAGCTTAGTGGGCTCTGCACTGTCCTGAGCTTATGGGCTCTCCTCTGTCCTGAGCTTAGTGGGCTCTGCACTGTCCTGAGCTTATGGGCTCTCCTCTGTCCTGAGCTTAGTGGGCTCTCCTCTGTCCTGAGCTTAGTGGGCTCTCCTCTGTCCTGAGCTTAAGTGGGCTCTCCTCTGTCCTGAGCTTAGTGGGCTCTGCTCTGTCCTGAGCTTAGTGGGCTCTGCACTGTCCTGAGCTTAGTGGGCTCTGCACTGTCCTGAGCTTAGTGGGCTCTCCTCTGTCCTGAGCTTAGTGGGCTCTCCTCTGTCCTGAGCTTAGTGGGCTCTGCACTGTCCTGAGCTTACGGGCTCTGCACTGTCCTGAGCTTATGGGCTCTGCACTATCCTGAGCTTAGTGGGCTCTGCACTGTCCTGAGCTTAGTGGGCTCTCCTCTGTCCTGAGCTTAGTGGGCTCTGCACTGTCCTAGCTTAGTGGGCTCTGCACTGCCCTGAGCTTAGTGGGCTCTGCACTGTCCTGAGCTTAGTGGGCTCTGCACTGTCCTGAGCTTAGTGGGCTCTGCACTGTCCTGAGCTTAGTGGGCTCTGCACTGTCCTAGCTTAGTGGGCTCTGCACTGTCCTGAGCTTAGTGGGCTCTGCACTGTCCTGAGCTTAGTGGGCTCTCCACTGTCCTGAGCTTAGTGGGCTCTGCACTGTCCTGAAGCTTAGTGGGCTCTGCACTGTCCTGAGCTTAGTGGGCTCTGCACTGTCCTGAGCTTAGTGGGCTCTGCACTGTCCTGAGCTTAGTGGGGCTCTCCTCTGTCCTGAGCTTAGTGGGCTCTGCACTGTCCTGAGCTTAGTGGGCTCTGCACTGTCCTGAGCTTATGGGCTCTGCACTGTCCTGAGCTTAGTGGGCTCTGCACTGTCCTGAGCTTAGTGGGCT
Source organism: Cryptotis parvus (assembly GCA_021461705.1). NCBI lineage: Eukaryota > Metazoa > Chordata > Mammalia > Eulipotyphla > Soricidae > Cryptotis > Cryptotis parvus. The sequence continues at coordinate 98,311 of JAJIBD010029105.1, forward strand.
CTCCTCTGTCCTGAGCTTAGTGGGCTCTGCACTGTCCTGAGCTTAGTGGGCTCTCCTCTGTCCTGAGCTTAGTGGGCTCTGCACTGTCCTGAGCTTGTTGGGCTCTCCCACTGTCCTGAGCTTAGTGGGCTCTGCACTGTCCTGAGCTTATGGGCTCTGCACTGTCCTGAGCTTAGTGGGCCTCCTCTGTCCTGAGC